>RYZW01000097.1:0-172204 GCA_004367215.1 Colletotrichum trifolii | reverse complement strand
CATCCTCCACGACTGGCCCGACGCCGAGTCGATCCAGATCCTCAAGGGCCTCACGCCCGCCCTCCGCCCCGGCGCCAAGGTCCTCTTCATCGACTACGTCGGCAAGCAGGGCGACGTCGAGGAGAACGCCGCCGCCGCCGCGGCGCTGCCAAAGTCCATCCAGCAGATGGGCACCTCCACCGACCTCAGGATGATGGCCCTCTTCAGCGCAAAGGAGAGGCCCGTCGACGCGTGGAGGCAGCTGTTCAAGAGGGCGGACGAGAGGTACGAGCTGACGAGGGTCGAGGCCAACCCGCTGTCCTTCTTTGTCATTATCGAGGCCGTCTGGCGCGGATAGACGGGCGGAGGAGCAATGGTACCATGTACATGACGTAGTGAACGAATCCCACAAAAGCATTTGATTTATTCCACCATTTCCTGTCAGGCTGCACGTCTCGTGGCCACTGAGCATTCGACTGGCCCGACGTCGTCGGCTCGGAGCGGCCCAAAGTGTCAGTCCCGCCATGCGACGAGGGGTGTTGGTGCATGCGATTGAAATCCTTTCAGTCTTCAGTCCCACCCTGTCGTTCACCTCACGATGCTCTCCACACGCAACCGCACCTCCGTAAGCCAACTTTTCTCTCCCGGCTTCGTCAAAAGGCAAGGTCTGGTGGTGTAGTTGGTTATCACGTCAGTCTAACAGCTCGAGATTTACAAAGTCTCGTTCTGTGTACACTGAAGGTCTCCGGTTCAAGTCCGGGCTAGATCATTCGTATACTCTCTCGCCCAGTGTCTGGCACTCCTCCAGTGAACAGCACTACTTGCGATTGTTTGAAACATCTCATTCTTTTTTGCCGGTATCGGCGACGATCAGTTTTCGGTGGTGTAAGAGGTTATCGTGAGATGGGTTTGTGGTTCTGTGGGGTGGGGCGCGGAAGAGGACAAGGACACGAAGAAAATGAGAGGGTGGGGAGACCGACGGTCATCTTTGACTGCTCGGCAGTCTCATTTCTTATTTCATTTACTACAAGCATATGCTAGGAGATGAGACCCCCACTGATAAAAGTACATATCGTCGTTCATTCATCATCAGTTACTGGGTATCATTACAGGGCTATTCGAGAAGCCTTTCGCGAGAGAGGAGACTTTCCAGACTTCTTCTCCTACATTCAAACCAATTCACATGTTACCATGCCCCCTTGGCCGGCATGTTTCCCGGGTCCATCTCAAATCCCTTGATGCTCTCCTGCCAGTTCTGCCAGTTGAAATCGTCCAAGTTATCCATGTTCACATCCATGGCATCGACGGGGACGTCGTCAAAGCCATTGTTGATAGAGGTGAACGGGTCGGACCATAGCCATGGCGGCTGGTTCTCACCAAGGGCAGACGCGGTCTGAGGCTGGGAAGTCGCGGCAATGGCATGCTGCCTCTGTCGCTGTTCTGCCTCGCTCATGGCAACACCCAACATGGCGTTCGCCGGTGTTGCCGACGCCGCCAAGGGCTGCGTCGCGGGTGGTTGCACAGCACTCGAAGGGAACAGGGCGTTGTTCGGATCCGCGGCCATGGACTGGGCTGTGGGATAGATATATTCCCACATGGCCTCCGATGTGAAACCACGCGCCATCATCACCGTGTCGATGAACTCGGGCTCTCTAAATGGCGGTCCCGGTCGCCGCGCTGCCGCCGGCGCCGCCGGCTGGACAATGGCATCCGTATTCTTGGCGTGTTGCGCAGTGGCGGCGTTGTTGACCGGTCCTGGAAGGGGACTGATGGCTTCTGTCCCCATCATCTTCCTCCATCGAGCGCGAATTTGGGAATGGGCCGTCTCCATGCCTGGCACAGGACCAAGCCTGGCAGGAATCGAAAACATGCGATCTTCGACATCGAGCTTGCGTGCGGCGTCGGGGTCGTCCCTCAGCCTGGCAATCTCGGCCTCACGGTGCTTTGTGGCCTTTGCACTCAGTCTGCGCAGCGGCACCCACACTGCCATGTGGTCTGCCATCTTTGATATCTCTCCGGCGTCTTTGTCGTACAGCAGAGTCTTGTTGACAGCCTCCCATCCTCGCTCCGAGGTCGCGGACCACGGCCGTCGACCGGCCTCCATGAGAATGTACGCAATGGCATGCCACTGCCGGTAGGTTTGGAACAGCCACCTCCACTGCTTGCAACGGGGATCGGTGTTGAGTATGTAGTTGTATTCGACAATCTCGATGGCCGAGATAAAGAGCCTGTCGCGAACATCCCCAGAGAGTTCGTGGCCGTTACCCGGGAACAGCATAGGCTGGTAGATGACCAAGCTCATCTTTGCCATGATGACGCGAGCAATCATAGCCGCCATCCAGAACAGAGGATCGTCGTCGGTGAAACAATGGTGGAGGAACTTTTCTTCGACTCGGTCGTAAACCTCAATCAACATGCGCTCGCGCTCCTCGAAGCTCCGCGAAGCATCTCGCGGGCAAACGCCAGCCATGGCTGAGCCCATGGTGTGGAGCCGCCTGGATAGAGCACAGATTTCGTATCTGACCAGAGACACTGCGCAGTCTGTTCTGCCTTGACGAGGTTTCGGTGGTTCAGTCATGCCGGGCTCGATATCGGCGTCGTTGACGTTGGACGGAAGCTCTGTATCAAAGGACCGGTCAATGATTGTCAAATCGCTACCCAGCTCTTCGGCGGAGCGCAGGTCGAGCGTGCAGATAGCCCACCACAGCCGACGCCTCATTTCGGTCTCGAACGGCGGCAGATTGAAATTTGTGCCGTCGCGGTGGATCCCAAGCCCCTGGGCGATTCGAATGGCGAGCCCGGTCAGCGTCCAGCAGAAGCGCGTGTCGTCGTGCCGTCGGACGAGAGTGAGAAAAAGAACAAAGGCCTGAAGCACAACCATGTCTGACGTGTTGAGGAAGTTGGCCTTGGCGAGGGCCTGCTCGAGGGCAAAACGGTACTGGCCAAGCATCTCTTCCTTTTTGGAGCCAAAGTTCTTCTCGACCTGGCAGGTCAGTTAGACAAAACGTAAAGTGTTTGCGGACAACAAGACGCGCGTACCTCATCGTCCTCCATGGACGTCACGGCGGCGTAGTAGATGGAGAAGAGAAGCGCCTCGTTGCCGGCGGTCAAGTCGTCCATGTTGCGCCGCATATCCCTGATGAGCTTTTCCATTGTGGGTATGTGCAGAATCTTGAGCAGGGGCTCGACGTTCTCTTGGTACACCTGCCACATGAAGGGGATCTGCGAGGGCAAAGGGTGCAGCTTGCGTAGGTCGACATCGGAGGACCGGTAGCCCAGGATGAAGGCATGATGATCGGTGGAGGCGTCGGTAGCTTGCAGAGGCGAGTGGTCGGGGGTATCTTCATCCTCGGACTCGTCGCTTTCTTCGTCAAGGACTCGAGTCTGTTCGCGCAGTTCGTCAAGCTGCGATACCCGAGTCAACAAGAGAACCAAGGGAGGGAGGTGGATGGCGGCGGGTGACTCACTTCGTCATTGAGCTTGGACCAGAATGCGCTGCTCACGTATCGGCTCGTCTTCCCCTTGTCGTGCAGCACCAGTCGCCCAAACTGCCTGCTGACTGCTGCTTGCTTGTTTTCTACCGGTCGTGTCTGATGGGGGTCTGTATCCATGCGCGATGCGGAAAGGTCCTTGTGCGCACTGCCATGAGAGGCATGGGAAGCAGAGGCCCTGGATCTGTCCGAGGTGACGTCGTTGGCTAGTGTCTCTGGGGAGTTTCCGGTACTCGAGTTTTGGCGGCCGCTGTTGCTGCCAGTACCGCTCTCGACTTCGATCTGGCCGCTGAGCTCTTCGACTATGCCCTCTAGCTTGCGCAAGCGCTTCATCAACTCGACTTCGCGCTCGCTCGAGTTCTTGGGCGGGGCGTTGGGATCTTTCGGCCTTGGTCGACGAGGAGCGCGACCAGGAGCGGGGAATATGCACTGAATGACGGCGCGGCGGCAGTTGCTACATGGCATTTGCTTGTCGCATCGGACCTTGCGGCGGCGACATGTGACACAGCTGCGCGGGTTCAGGGCAGGCTGGCCAGAAGCCGTCATGGCCACGGGCTGTTCGGGGGGTATCGAAATGGCGCCATGGCGATTGAGGGCAAGAAAGTCATGATTTCCGGTAGGAGAATCGGGCGACTGGTGGGGGTTTGTGTTCATTGCGAGGACTGGCGACGTGGGGTTCGACTGTTGACTTGTCGGAGAAAAGCTGTCCATCATCTGTAGGCGCACAAGCAGCAAGTGACTGCTCTTCTGTGCTCCCTGAGGCGGAGGATTGAGAAGGTTTCGGTCGGAGTGTATCGAGGCTAGACGTGACACACTTTGAGCGTCTTGACTTTTTGGAGCTGACAAATTGGACGCGGTTCCAGTCTAATCCAATTCTGCGACAGCTTCTCCTCTGGGCTGTCTACCCGCCTACAGCAGAAACATGAGTCGTAACTAGGGCATGTCCAAGTAGAAGAGAAGAGCTGACGAGAGACAAGAAGTAGGTACCAGCAGAAGGTGTGACGATGTCTTGGAAAAGCGAGGCTGTATATAAATGCAGTGGGATGGGACGGGTCACATCGGAAGGTAGAAGAAGTGGTGTACCTATCCGTGGTGTAGTGGTAATCGTCGTGGAGGTGGTGGTTGCTCAAAGAAAGACCCAGCGCCAGAAGTGGGGGACGACCGCCTTTCGTCGGCTAAGGCATATAGACGCTACATGCCTTGGGTAGCTTAGGGCCTGGGCTACACCCAAGGTCTCTAACTAATTATAACGAAGCCCTCTGGTCGCAGGTCACCCAGGTGAGAGTGAGGTGAACTCTCCTGGGTTAGCCTCGATTCTTTCACCAACTTTGACGACACACGGCATGTGCTTCCCTTCTGGCGTCTGTCCTCGAGGCGACGCATCTTGGGTAACCAGCTACTTGTGTCCAAACTTCAATTGCGCATCCAAGGAGATCGATTGCGGATACACTGGGGGAATGCTGACACTGCACAGCTTCCCGTCTGCTGCAGCTGCCGCTGGGCTCCCGGCGTGATCGGAGCTTCCGCGGCGCCTAGCAGTGGCCGGGATCGGCTATTATGCAGCATCCGTATTCCAATTGCTATCCATTTCTTCTTACTGGTTGGCTCACCGAGGAATCAGGCCCGATCTTGCACACCGAAAAGACCCTGACCTGCGTACCCCTACACGTGAGGTGTGTCACACATCGTACACTTGGGAACGTACAGGGGCTTAAGTCCGGCCGATGTGCGCTACGAGAACCCCGCCCCTCCTTTACCTCCGAGCTGCTCGGCCATTGCGACAATGTACAATACTCCTAACTCGGCATTCGCACCTTCAAGGCCTTGGCCGATTCATCATCAAACTCCTCACCTGCGCGCGTCACTGGATGTTATTTCAACCCGCCAAGTCCGGGCTCTTATCACTCCTCAGACCTTGCTCTGCCAAGCCCGTCATTTATCCAAGGTTTGCTGCAACTCGTAGCGGCCCGTGGGACGACGGACTTGTCCTGACACGTCCTTGCCACATACTGTGATCGTCGGTCGTACTGACGCCAGAAGTGTGATAACACCAAAGGCAAAAAATGTTGGTCTAAAAACGACCAAACGACAGGATGGTAGAATACCCCTATTGAGCTCAACCGAGTCTTTGCGGAGAGACTGTGACAACAACAATGGCATAGGGAGCGACAGGAATTGGATGACAGCCGTCATGGTCCGGGCGAGCTTCATCACCATCGTCCAGCCTTCCAGCACGTATGGGATGCCCTGGCAAGGAAGCCCTGCCTAGACACCTGTACCCCGCGTCAACAGCAACTCAACCCATGTTCTAGGGGCAACTTTGGTCAGCCGTTTAAACCTGCTTGTCAAGGTTTAATGGCCATCTCGCGTTAACGACTCGTCTCGCTATATCGCAGTATAGTGTTTGAAATTTAACCTATGAACATATCGCTCCTGTGTCAACGTCCGAATACTGTTCGCTTGCGACTATGTAGTTGACCAGTCATGTTCGGCATCCGCGACGATGTCGAGATGGCTCTGACTTTCTGTGTTTACGCACGCCTATCAATTCTTCTATCGAGTGGCACAAACCTAAGCTGGGAGCACATTGTAGACATTGTCGAATCCACAAACTAGCTGAATATATTCTCCCTTTTGCGAGTTTTGAAATGGGGCCGAGTCCGAGCAGGAACATTGCCAACACGAAGCTCGTCAGAGACATGGCACATGAACACTGTCCTCAGTGGACGAGCGAGCTCTTTAACACATCATGTTTTACCAGGCAAATCATTGTATTGCTCAGGACGTCGCTTTCCGAAAGCCATGGCGTCATACATGATCTGCCGTCTGCTTAATCGACAATACAACTTTCGAGAACCCACTTGAGATCGTGTCGAATTTGATAGCGCTCCTTTGAGACTTACAGCTACATCCAGGGCAAATATACAGTCGGATTTGTAGATCTCGTGGCATGAATTCTGCATGCAGATACAAACGTTTTGATGAGAAGTAAGAAAGTTGACTCGAATGGAATTTGTTCATTCTGTGTTGCCGCAAACCAGCCAGCAGGAATTGAATTTCTTCAAACCACACATCCGAGGAAACAAACAGCTGCAAAGAAGTCCCATAACCCTCCAGTTCGGGGGTTAAGCAGCCGCCTGGGCTTGCTTATGGCTCTGCGACAAGCCATCTCTACTCATCAGGATCTTCTCATCCTCTCCCGCTTCGAACCTCTTGACAAACTCTTCGGGGTCAAACATCGGTCCCCTTGGGTCTTTGGCGAAGGCGGTTGACATCATGAACTTGACCGCATCTTCTTTGGACTCAAACGCGTCAACAGACGTCTCGATCTTGTTGCCGTCCGGGTCGCGGTAGTACATGCTCGTCGACATGCCATGGTTGACGCAGTAGATCGGCTTGATTCCCATCCCCTTCCGCGCGCGGTACGATTGCACCAGGTCGCCCAGCGAGTCGAACGTCAGGGCGAAGTGATCCATGCCGACGGTGTTTTCTTCCCTTGGAACCGCGGTCGGGTCGTTGAGAATGGCAAGGCGGTGATGCTCATGGTCCCATGTCAAAAAGGTGATGAGTTCGTTCGTGCAGACGACTTCGGCGTCGAGGAACTTGGTGTAGAACTCCTCGAGCCTCGCCTTGTCTTTCGACCGGAGCACGATATGTGCCAGCTCTGAGGGCCGGCAAACCCCCGTCGACGGTTTAAGAGCCATGATAATGAATGTAAGCTGTGACTTTGATAGTCCGCCCGCCAAGTATGTCGCTGAGTATTTGGAGGAGACGAACTTTGCGACGAAGACCGACTAGAAAACTTGGGGATTCACAGCTTTTAACGTGCGTGATGTGCAGTTGTGGCGCCAAATGACTGGACGAATGCTCGCTCGGATCTTTGAACGTTTCACGACCTTCTCGCGCAGCATTTCAGTGACGCACCATGTGATTCTTGGTCTTGACCTCTTGAGGACTCAGTCGGACGTATCTTCTCGCGCGGCCGATACTCGGTCTCCCATCAGCAGCCGCCACCCCTTTTCACCGGTTGCGTGAGCTCCCGGGTCGGATTTCCGTCCACGCGTGGCGTAATTTGAAACCCATGGCTGCTGTCCAACGTCACTCTAGAGGACGCACCGTCCACAGGCAGTCTTTTGGACTGGATGGAACCTGGAAAACACGACAAATCTGTGCTGTTGCGATTCAAGTGATTCATTTCTTGGCTGATGGGATGTTTCCCTTAGCATCAGAGATGGGACGACGTGACCGAGTTTGCCGCCTCGGCGTCAGGCGGACACCCGAGCCCCGAATCTCCGCTGTTGATGTAATACCAAGGGGTTATGTACCACACCACAGGACGTCGCTCATGAAACAAGTTCATCGATTCATGCTGGTTGGCGAACGTGATGACTAGAACAGCCAGAGCGGGCCTGGTCATGCGCTGGGCAGCATACTCAGTAGTTGTTGGTGAATATTGAACAGCTAAAGTAATTGAAGGCAATCAGACTTGTGTTAGAAACCCAACATCGATCCCCTTCGTGGCAGTTGCGCACTGACGAGAAGCAGATCTATGGTACAGACAGAGGATTTCCATTGACCCCAATGATGCGGACATGACTTGGAGTGGTATTCTTTTGATCTTGCAGCTGTACCGAGTATGGCAGCTTTATTTCCAGAAATGGTCTGGTGTTTTCGGGATCGTTCAAGCGCTTCCTAGGAACTTCAAAGCACTTGACTTCAGCATATAGCAAGTTCAGATTGTCTTGCCATTCAGTTGTTAAGTTGTGGCCATCCATCCAAGTGATTTCAACCAGATGTTCCGTGACCGTTGGCAGCGCGTGCAACATAGAAACAAGGGGCCCGGCCAAGTTATCGAGCCTCAGTTGAAATTAAGAATACACTGGAGCTTTTAACCTGAGTTGGATGATCTGTCTGTTATGTATGCTGTGATACAAGTAGAACACCATGAAGATGGATGGGCATGTCTCTCTCATGGTCTCACGACGCGTTCGGCACGATCCTCATCAGAAGTATATGTATCGCTCGTCATAATTTCATTCAGGCTGCCACTTTGCTATGCAGGCTCGACATCAAAGATCTCTACTCTCTTAAGCCTCACAACATCGCTTTCTACATCCCTCGTTTCCCATCATGGTTTGTCTCCCGCTCACTACCATGGCCGTCTTCGCTGCAACCACACAGTCTCGGCCCGTTACTGCATTGCGGGGCTCATCGACTGTATATATGCCGATGGAAACTCGTACACAAACAGCTGCTCATGGGGAAAAGGGAGGAAAAGCCGCAAACTTCCTTCCGGAGGGAATGTGAGAAAAGGGCTAATATGAAATTACGAGATGGCCGACCTGCTGACTGAGTCCTAGGTAGGGATCGAAAGATTCAGAAGTTGAGATGTGTGTGTTTCCGATATGCAGTAGAAACTGCTGTCGGTTCCATAGCACGTCGTCTCTAGATTTCTCTACCAAAAATGGGTTGAGTTGCTACGCTCCAGGGACCGCTCGGGCAGGGGTTGACCGATATCCATCGATTTCGTCACAGTCAGGTCGCTTTGGTGAGCTTTCTGGGAGAACCCATGGCTGAACAATACCGCCAGCCGGGAGTCAAATGGTAGAAGGCTGTGTGCGCTATTATATGCTGCACTGCTCAAATTTGATCTTGCTGCTGAGAAAACGACATGACCGCGAGCAATGTGCCGGAGTGGTCCGATCCGAAGCACAACCCACCCGCCGGGTGTCGTTGTCAACAACGTTCCGAGTCCCGAAGCCTCGAGCTTCCATCTGGTTGGCTTGGGCCGATCATTTCCAGAAGCGTGGAAATAGGATTGCCTCTCAAAGTCAAGCTGGGCGATTTCCACCTAGCTAGCACGCCCGTCACACAAGAGGACTTTGGCTTCTTCTTGTCAAGCGAGATTCTCTCAATTTGTCCTTGACAGGGGCTGGAATCCGTCTGCCTGGAGACCCAGTTGCATGGCAACCCTTGGACTCCGCCGGTTCCGCAATCGAGACCAGCATCAATGCTCAGTTGCCCAAGCCTTGTCCAAGCCAGCCGAGCCTTCTGGGGCAGGACTTTATCGTGGAGTTCGTGTTGAATGCCACCATTTGACCTGCGGGGAATGACTCCGACCTCATCGGATAAGGTACGATCAGACTTCCGGGATGACCACCCAGATGGTGATGATTACCACGGGGCATGTCCTCGCCTGACAAATTCAGAATGTGACGCCGATTGAAGCAAACAGGGCCATGTTCGCAGGTCCTGCAACGTGCTCAGCCCTACTACAAGTAAGAAACGATGTCGAGGTACTCTGTATTCCGTAGGTACTTGGGCTTCTCAGTGATTTTCCGTGGTTGTGACTTGTTGCGCGATTTCGACCTTGCTCCCGTTCAGCATCGTGACCTTCCGTGTTCACCGCCACATCTGCGGGAAGCTGTACTGTGATGCACCTGTCTACACAGTATATCAAGTGCAGCCAGGCTTATCCCAAACAGACAAGCAAGAGTTTCATGAAGGCTCGGCCAAGTCTCTGCCACGTTAACCTGGATGCGCACGGTCTCAAATCGGATACGGTCGTCGACTTGTGAACCGATGCCTATCCGTAATTACAAGTCCACCCTGGCTTGGGGCGCCCGCCAAGGTTCACAAACATCTCCCCGAGTAATTTGACCCTTACGACACGCGCCGATTGGATATTCTACGCAGCTGCCCAAGACTCGATGGGAAAGCGCAGCAAGGCTGTCGTCCTTATTCGTCTACAAGTACGGATACGGAGACTGTCAAGCCGTCGCAGGGGTGGCTCTTGCAATCATCGTCACTCAATACAAGTCCGCGGGCCGGTCCCCCAGTTGGTTCATGTTGTTTTGGCGGTGGGTCGAGCTAGCTTCCAATGGTCGATCGCGACAGCTTCGAAGGATTGCAGGTCTTGCTGATTTTACCATGCACGTTTGCGTGCCAGGGTGTTTGGTGCCATGTCTCTCTTAATATTATGTATAACTACTACCATTCATTACTCAGGCATCGGCCGACAACCTCGTAGCCACCCGGAACTTGTCAATCCTTCGCGCCAACGAGACTATCTTTTAATTCCCCAAGCCCTGCTGATCCCGTGTGTACTTTGTCCTTTGATCTTGGTATCCTCCCAGCAAGGTGTGTGGTGTTCTATTAGGTCAAAAAAGGCTGTCGAAAGAGTCGTTCGCCAACATGGCTTCAGCACAACCGCCAGCGAACGTTGATACGCCATCTTCGACATCATCCGCAGAACCGGCCAAATATTCATCGGGGCTGATGCCGGCCGAGTACGTGGGTCTGGAGGTGGCCCAGAATGGCGACGAAGATGGCCGATGGCAGTCGGCGCAATCGACCGGCGGAAACACACACCACGCGCCGTACCAAGACAACTTCAAGACCGGCGCCTCCTACGATCAACGACAGACTTACTCGCAAGCAACGACAACAGCACCGCCCTACGGCACCGATCGTGGTGAGAGGAGGCTCTGTGGTATTCGGGCGACGACGTTCTGGCTCGCTCTGCTGGCGTTGATATTCCTTCTCGGCACGATTGGAGCTTCGGCGGCTGCCGGGACCATTGCGCAGCAGTATGCCGGATACGTCCAGACCTGCGAGACGTAAGTCGAACCCTACCCTCGACGAACCCGTCAGCAATCTCAAACTGACCGTTTCCCTCAGCAAGCTGGAGCTAGCATCACTAGCCACAACCTCTGCCGCGGAGTCGGGAGCAACATCGGCGGCATCGGCCACAGCGGCAGCAGCTTCAGAGTTATCGGCAACGACGGCGTCGTCAACGGCGGGCGCGACGCCGACGTCCTTCACTTCGATCCCGCTGCCCGAGCAAGCCTCGTCCATCCTGGGCGAGGTCACGACAAACTGCCCGAACCTGTCCTCCGAGAACAAGACGTACACCCCGCCAGGCTCCAACCTGCGCTTCGTGCGCGAGTGTGGGAAGAACTACCCCTTCAACGACCTCGGCTACATCCCCCTGACGAAGATGGAGGACTGCATCAACCTCTGCGCCGCGCTTTACGTCACGACGCAGAGTGCGGACGGGAAATGCATCGGTGTCGCGTGGGTGACGGCAGGGAAGCAGGGCACTGACCAGAACTATTGCTGGCTCAAGAGCGCAAAGGGATCGCCAGACCCAAAGGCCAACGTCGAAGCGGCGTGGTTAATCATGTCATGAAAGATGAGACAGGAGTGAAAGGTCGGATAAACACCGTTGGGCCGCTGTCAGGCGCGGCCATCGAATGACGTCGAATTGCATGATTAGGGGCTTATAACGCATCATCCAGCGACAAGTGTTGGATACTATACCATACAGTTTATCTTTATATGCTTCTTGTTCAAATGTTACATGCAAATATTCAAGAAGATCGTACGTGTTCATGTGTCTTGATGATCTAAAAGCCCATCGAAGACGGCTTCCACCAATGATCAGATCGCTTCCAAACGCTTCATTCCCAATGAGATGTTGAAAATGGCTTACTGTGAGAGTCTTGCTCCAAGTTGGCAAGTTACTCTTGACACAGAATTGTAGCGCGATATGAGGTTGCCGGGCACATCCCATTGAACGATTAGGGCCCTCGACAGCGAGGAGATGGAGCCTTGGATACCAAGCGTGATGAATCGTTACCGCAGCGTAGTCTGTGGTTAAGCTGAAAACATGCGATGAGAACTTCCAATACGTTTTGTAATCAAGTGCGCCGAGATCTTTCAAACGCCTGATTTGGTAGGCGGACGCTGGGACGAGCAACTAGATCACACCCGTTGGTTTGACAGGTCTACTCAGGCGTCCCAGCTGGACTTTTGCCCATAGACCACGTTGCTGCGAGTGCCGCCATGAGCCTCTGCAAGAATCACGAGACTGGAAGATAACTTACTAGTACAGCCATGCGTGAATGCTGGGGTTCTTCAAGTCTTTTCGGACTTGAGCGAGGAGAGCGTAAACCTCCTCCTTTGTCCAGCCAAGAGATCCGCAAAGAAGCCTCAGGGAAAAGGCTTCTAATCCTTCCAGTAACTGGACCAGTTCGTACATCCCTATGTGTTTCAAGTAGGGGTCTTTCGCCCATGGTCCAGCCGGAATCTTGAAGGGCCTGTGCTGTATGTTGACCAGTCCCGTGTTGTCATGTACCAGTCGTTCCAACTTGGGTCCAATCTGTCCATCACGGCCCGAAACTCTGCACGCATCCATGAACAGGTTGACCCAGCGCAGGAGATTAGTGCCCTCGATGGATCCGTCATCCGAATAAATCATGAAGCTCCAATCTTGAAACTCAGCCCAACCTCCGGGCTTCAAATTTCTACCTTTGTTACGAATAGTTCGATATTCCAGGACGGTGGAGACTCACTCATAGACACGTCTGACATACGTTGGCCAGTCGACGATGGAACCACACATGTAACGGCTGAAAATGAAGTCGAACCCCTCTCCAACCCATTCGCTTTCCACATCGTCAATTTCAAAGACGACGTTTGACGGCGCCCTTCGGGAGCATTAGTAAAAAAACACATCATGTAGTCGGAAATCTCTTACCCTGTGGGCTGGATGGCACTGAGATCATTGCCAATGATCTGTCGTGTTCGTCATTAAGACAACTAATGCACGCAAGTCAAGGGCTAAGGAGGAGTACTTCGGCTTCAGGGAAGAGGTCGGCCATTTGCATAGCCCCTGGTGGCGTTGTGTTAGATTGCACAAAGATGGATGGGCTTGGAAAACTTACATATGCCCGTTCCGGTTCCAATGTCGAGAATACGACGCGTTCTCTCGCGTTGAATTGGCGCGAGATAAAGTCTGTCCCCAATGGTCTTGACCAAAAGAGCGTGGCAAAAGTCGAGGCGATCCATCTCCGCCTGGGAACAAGATGTGAGCTTCAGTGGCCAGAGAGATTTGTTCGAAGGAAGCTCATTCTGTTACTTCATCGTTGGGCAGGATGTACGCTAATACTGTCAGTTGACATCCGCATCATTATTGAACGCAAATCCCTTTACATCCAGAGCGATATGCATGATAACGACGTCCATTCTCCATTGGATACTCAAATGTAGAGCGTATCGACTCGGTATAGGATAGACTGTTGAGTTGGATGAAGCCAATCAGTGATTAGAATTCTCAGGATCGGGGCTTGGTGATTTAGTATCTCCATCTTACATTCGCTCATCTATATCTGGCGCACCTTCCCCCTGGAAGAGATATTAACAAACCTTCTGGTATAATGGCTCAAGTGATACGGGCTAGTTCTTACCTCTTCGCTCTCATCTACCGGGATTCGGGCTGGGGGATGCGAGGCATATTCTCCAAAGTGTCCTGGTGACGTGTTCACCGCCAATGCGGTGGAATCGACGCCCGCGGCATGCGGCGTTGGCGTCGTCTGATTCAGGATGAAACCAAGATCCATGATATCTTCCCCGAGTAGGTCTCGCCAATGAGCTCACTGATGGGGCCAAGGAACGATGAAAGATTCTTGCAGAGATTCTCGAACACGAGGTTGGGGCTACCAACCAGTCGATGGCAAAACGGCCCACAGCTCCGCGGCTTATCCCTACACATCAACGCTCGTCTTGTCTGCGGCACAGCCGCTGACAGAAAAACATGGATTCTTCGCTTGTCGGTCCCGTTTCGGCAGGTTAGGTGGAGGAGTGACGAGCTGCCAAGCAAGTCGAGGCTCGTGATATTCCCATCGTCCCAGACTTAATCTTACCAAAAGCCGGGGAAAAGCAAGGTCCCAACATCACACTCTGTGTTTCTCACGGCAGAGTCTCGATTACTCTACGAGAAAGGAACTATCCACCCTATTTCAGTTGCTGGCCCATAAACCCATGGCTTGTGAACTTCGTCCAACTTTGGGTACACATGCGACATAATCTGAATCGACCAGCCATGCAACCACCATTGCGATTCGCAGCTATTCAGCACAATGGTAAAGTGGCCCAACAGAACCAGAGCCAGCTGATCTTGCGCTTCGAATAGAGGTATGAGGTCTTCCAGTGACCGGTAGACCCACAGTAATGTGTCTGTATCTTCCCACAAAGAGGACCAGTGCATCGCTTCGCGGATAGCCTGAAGAGCATTGTTGTAAACGTCACGGTTTACGACACTCGTCACATGAGCGTTTAGACGGCATTGAAGCTCCTCGATGCACACATTAGCTCTATGCCAGGTCGGATCGGAGTGACAAAGGGATTGCTGAAGCAGCAGTCTCTGTGAGCCGTGGTTTAGAAGCGGTGCCAGAGGGCTGGACAAGAGACTGGTCCACGAGACTGCCAACAGGCTTTTCATGGCCTTCAGGGCGATCAAAAGGTCGTTAAAGCCGCCATTTTTGTCGTCGACAATTACTCCTTGATCGGACCTTCGCGGAGTTGCGAGAGCTAGGCCGTTGTGTGATGTTAGCCTTCCGGCTGGCTTGCGGGTAGTTGACGGTGCGGAACAACTGACTATTGATCAGACCCAACGTCGAGAACAGAGATAGTGAGACATGATTCGCCTCGGGGACATCCCGGAGGAGCTCCTTGGCAGAGCCCGAAGCGGCGCGTTGATAATCGAGCGCGATAGATGCGTAAAATGACCTGCGATCAGGTCGCAGGTTTGCCAACTGAAAGGCCGGGATGGCCAAAAGAGCTTGCATCAAGTAAGCGTGATTTAGTGCCAGTCCAGGCACCGTGACCCTCCAAAAGTCTCGTAGAGCATGTGACCACGGCATGGTAGCCCAAGTGAACGATGCCCACGTATGAAGCAACTCGAGTTGAACCAAGTCTACCCCGACAGGAGCGAAGGCCCTTGGCGAAGGCTCGCGCTTGAGGACGCAGTCTTGGAGGCCGTCGTACTCAGTCAGTAAGGCCGGCTTCTGGTGAGTCGTGTACTGGCAGCGTATTTGCAGCCTTGCGCATCTTGTGCATTGCGGCTGGACTTCATCGCACTGATGCAGTAGCATTAGAAAGGACGCAGTCAAGAACGGGCGGGATTGTCGACCGTACCTTGACTTTCCTGCTTTTGCAGGTGTTACAACCAGCCCGAGACTTTCTGTGTGAAACCCTCTTGCCAGTGCTTCGGTTCCGTCCCTTCTGGTCTCTTGGAGCCACCAGAGGGATCGGGGTCGACGTGGTGGAATATCCCGAGTCTTCTGGGACGGACAAGTTTTCTACGTCAGCCATCGTAGAGGGAGGTTTGGTCATTGTAGCTAGCTGGTATTTGCCGCATCGTCATTCTGGTAGACACTTATGTACACTCGGTTGGGCATTCTTTTACCACTTCCAAGATGCCACGCAATGCTCCGAAACCCATTTCACAGCCCACCATCGCGTTAGGATGTGCCCAGGAAATTCATGGCGGTGGCAAACTAGGACTGTTACGCCAGGAGCACTTGCATCGATTCGCTGTGCTCGAGCGAACGAGGTCGAAACGAGAGACGGGGCGCATACTTTTGCTTTGTGTGGACTAGCTCTCCACATTCGTGGTCCGCATGAACGAGATACGAGGCATAAGATGCCTCTAGCAATTCTCCATACCTCAAGATAGACTAATAACTCCAAGGAACATTGCAGTGAATCTTACCATTCGACCATCCTGGACCGAGACCGCAGAATAACAAATATACCAGGTAAGTGGGCTATAGGTGAGAATGTGTTTTTCTCAAAAATTATTAGGCGCTGCCCTAGGGTGGTCGGCCGTCAGCTTAAGTGATTCTTCGTTCTTCGTTCCAGCAAGCCTCACTGGGCCGACGGGCTCGTATCTCGTTCATCTCGCGGACTAGTACGGACGTCGTATGGGCCAGGCGACTGACTGGAGACCGGGCGCATTGCTTGCTGCCGATGCCAACTATTCCAACTCGTCCACGTTTAGATACAGATCCACAAAGCGCCGTGCAAGTCAGGGACAGGTTTGTTCAAGCACTGCCTCATCTCGTTCTTCGCCATGTCCCTCTTTAGGCACTGGCTTGTGTGGACTATGATGCTGAGGAACCACGGCTCGTACAGTGGTGGACGGGCATATGCGAAATCTAATAAATAGTGACGAACAAGCTTCGCGTGCTACGCTTTTGCCCGATGTCCTCTTCCAGCAAACATCTTCCATCGAACCCATCCGCAGTCTGTACCTTTGAAACAGCACACTCAACCCGAAGTGCCCATGGACTCTGCACCGGCCGGCAGCTCTGAAGCCGCTTTCGACTTCCAGCTATATCGATACACTCCATCTTTGGCTGCCGCAGTTGTTAGCGTTATCGTCTTCGCTGCCCTGACAGTCCTGCATACATGGCGTCTCTGGAAAGCTAAAGCCTTTTACTTCACCGCCTTCACCGTGGGCGGCGTCTGTAAGTTGCCGACATGGCTGATCTTGTTGCTTGATCTGCTAGCTGGCCGAAACACATGAAAGCTAATCACTTGTCCTGTTTCATAGTCCAGACTATCGGTTACGCGGGAAGGATATGGGGCCACTACGACAAGTTCTCTCTCGGCGGCTTCATCATCCAGGCGATTCTCATTCTCGTCGCCCCGGCTCTGTACGCAGCCTCGATTTACATGATACTTGGTCGCCTCATCCGAACCGTGAAAGCGGAACATCTCTCGTTGGTACCGGTCCGATGGGTGACGCGGATTTTCGTCACCGGCGATGTCGTAGCCTTCGGTTTCCAAGCAGGCGGAGGTGGGATACAGGCCGCGGGAACTTTGGAGATGTACGAGATGGGCGAGAAGATCATCATCGCTGGTCTTTTCGTCCAGATCTTTGTCTTTGGTTTCTTCGTCATCACCTCTGTCCTCTTCCACGTCCGACTGCTCAGAAGTCCGACGGATACTGCAATCACTGGCGGGATACCTTGGAGACGGTATTTGAGCGTGCTTTACGTCACGAGCATCATCATTCTCGTGCGCAGCATCTTCCGCGTCGTGGAATACCTGCAGGGAAATTCCGGCTATCTCATTTCGCACGAGTTGTTCCTGTACCTCTTTGACGCTCTCCTCATGGCCCTCGTCATGGCGGTCTTCTCTGTGTGGTATGTCGACCACCTAGACGGCACGAAAGGGCGCAAATGTGTCGAGGGCCAACAGGTGTCCGAAACTAGTGACTACAGCATGGAAGAGACACAATATCATAGAAAGTGAAGGAGGTAGTTTAGATACACTGCGTCACGTAGAAACAGACAATCTGTGCAAGCCTTGACATACACTGTTCACAGATGGCAATCAGGTGATGGCGAGTCACTCTACGACCAATACAACGAAATCTAATAATCGTGCATGGATGACAGCTCTTCAACGTGCAGTGAAGAAGATTTCGCTACTAATCAAGCCTCGGATTCGCCATCTCTGGTGCGAAGCCCTCGGGTCCTCGGTTCGTCCAGCCAAGACGCCTCGGTGGCGCCCTCATGTCTTGCATTGTTCTCCACACCTCGTTCTTCGCTCGTTGTTCCTGGCTGATCCTTTCGTTCTTCGTCAACATCTCGCTCCAGACTTCGTTTCCACTCGCCTCGACGGCTGGCCTGAAATCATGAGCGCCCATCAGCCTACAGCGTGTGCAGAGGATGCGGAGATGTCGCATCACCTTCCGCGAAAGAGACGAAGGCCACACAAAAAATCAAAAACAGGGTGTCTCGACTGCCGGACACGCCGAGTCAAGGTTTGTAGCCCTGGCCAGGTCGAGCCGAGTCCTCACGATGTCGCTAACACTGAAAACAGTGTGGCGAGGAGCGGCCGAGCTGTCGTTCCTGTGTCCGAAGAGAGGTTGTATGCAAATACCCCGATGAAGCCCAGCCCCTGGAAAACGGTACGCACCAGACATATGAGGTGCAACATCGACCCTCTCTGGCCAGACCATCACCGGCAACTCAATCAATTGTAGACGGAAGCCATTGGATCCCTCCGACGACCCCTACGCCGGATCCGGGCACCGTGTCCGCCATCTCTCACACGTCTTTTGCTGATACGCCCAACTTCGATATCCAAGACCTGGCATTACTACATCATTGGACGATATCCACCAGTGTCGACATCTACAAAACACCCAGCGCGGACTCGCTGTGGCAAAGGACTCTACCGCAAATCGGCTTCCAGTACCCGTTCGTGGCCCATGCGATTCTAAGTCTGGCGGCTTTGCACTTGGCTCACATAGAAGGCTCACCAAGCAGCCCCTACGTCGTAGAGGCTACACGGCATCACGAGATAGCCCTCGTAGGTTTCCACGAGTGCGTCAACAACCTGACGCAGGAAAACAGCGAAGCGCTGCTTGCGTGGTCCATCCTCAACCTCCTCTACGTCTTCAGCATCTCCAAGCAGCTCTCCCATGCCACTGAGCTGACTTCGCCTCGCCTTCGCAAGGATCGCCTACTCGGCGTCGAGTGGATACCGATGGTGCGCGGCATCGACGCCGTCCTCGGGCCGCATTACGACTTCTTGCGCGAGGGCAGGATGGCTGGCGCGTTGAGCCTCGGGAACTGGCACGAGCTGAATCTTGACGACCATGCCTCCGATGCCGTCGACCAGGAGTTGTGTCGTTTGCGAGATGCGTGGAGAAGCAGCGGCGACGCGGAGGTCTACGACGAGGCACTGCACATCATGAGAAAGTGCCTCATGTACGCGAAGCAGTTTGACACGATGGACGAAGAGACACTCGCGCAGTGGGGTTTCAACAGAGCCTGGGCTGGGCCGATGGCATTTATCCATTTTGCGCCTCAGCAGTACTTTACCCTCCTGCACCAACGACAGCCGCATTCTCTGATAATTTTTGCGTACTTTGGCGCATTCTTGCACATGTTGGACGACTACTGGTTCCTGGAAGGCTGGGGAAAGGACATTGTTGGAGCCGTAGACGAGCTTCTGGGCAGCTATTGGCAACCATGGATTTGCTGGCCCATACAGACTGTCGGCTTGGACGCAGCTGGAAATACGTGAGCCGAAAACAAGAGCTTCTATTGAAGGCGAGAATCATGGAGCCTCACGCCCCTCTATCGACGCTGCTGACAGCATCGAATGTTACTCTATCAACGTGAACTCCAGTTGTATATGATACAGGATACGCTTCGATCCTCGGAGAACCATCTCAAGTTGGTGAGGCTTTACCTCATCCACTATGTTCTGTGTCTGACTGTTCGTGCTGCGGAGAGGTTATATACGCTCCATGTTGTGGTGCGGCAGGGCGCTCATCTTCCATCCATCGTTGCCATAGCCACTGGAAAGAATGGCGGCAATTTCAGCAGGGTGTATCCAATTGAACAACACCATGGCGAGGAACATGAGCACCGCATCGAATATGTAGAGAAATACCTCGTGTCGCAGGAGATATCCATCGAATCCTTGGAGGTATTCAACCGCACGAAAGACGGAGCGGACCATGATCAAGAGACTGCCCAAGTACAGTGCGTTCATGTGCCTCCGCCATGGAATACTGCTGTTGGAACGGCCGGTCGGCGCTGCATTGATGGAGCGACGGAAGGCCACAGCGAGTACAATGAAGAATCCGAAGCAGATGAGCTGAACGAAAAGACCGACGATGATGATTTTGGCGCCAGTGTTCAGTGCTTCAAGGCTTCCTGCAGCCTGATAGCCACCGCCTACTCGACTGTCAGTACCGTCCCAAAAGTCGAAACCTGGCGGCGTCGGTCACTCACCTCCTCCTTGGAGAATGAACGACAGGATATCGCCCGTCACGAACAGCTTCGTCATCCACTCCTTGCGGACCATGACATGCCCCTCGCCGTCAATCACTGTGATGATTCTCCCGAGTTCCATATAGATGGTTGCCGCGAAGAGAGCGGGCGCGACAAGCAGCAGGATAGCCTGGATAATGTAGGGGCCCAAGGTCCATTCAGGGCTTTCGTTCCCAGATTTCGCACGACCGGCATAGCCGACGAACTCCACTGCAAGAATTAGGGATGAGCATTGAATCGGCGATCGTCGGGCTTGAGATGAGTCAACTTACAGATGCCCCCAAGTGCCATGGGCAAAAGAAACCAGCACTTGGACTTGAACAGCTGCCAGAGGTGAAGAGTTGTCGTGGCCAAGAACAACAAGACGAATATGACGGCGCCGGCAACGGTAGGATCGTAGTGATAGAGTTTGAACGAGCTTTCGGCAGCCACTGCGGGCCCTGTGGCGTTTTGAGAAGCCGAGGCCATGTTGAAGATTCGTTGGTTATGTTTGAGAGAGAGTTGAAGCAGGTATCTATGGTGTTGAGCGCGCAGATTCTCTGCGTACAAGGCTTTTGAATCGTCTTCTACAAGAGCTGAGAAAGGGGAAAGTAGTAAAGACTGAATGAATGCGACGGGGAAAAAGTTGAAAGATCGTAGGGTTAACAAGATAGTAAAGAGCATGTTATCATGAAGCAGAAACCCCCCTTTTCAACGTGCATGTCGACGAGGCTCTCATGGTGCGATGATACAATCGAGGCAACGGGATGCGTCGAACCACAATCTTCATCCTGGAGTTCGCAAAACACAGCCCCCTTACGCAAGGCAGACTGGGTGATGGTAATGTGTAGCGGCCTGGCTCCGAGGGATAACTACGCAGCGGCGTGGCAGTGTGCACCCTGGCGTACTTCGCTCTTGAAATCTCACAGTGTTGTTTCTCTCTACTTCGTTTAGGACCTCGTTCTCGAATGTTTCTACGAGAGACTCTCGTTAACGCCCTCGTTTAACGGCCGAGACGAACGAGCTTGTGCGACATACCCACTAGCCTGAAGAAGGATACCCCGGCTGTTGTGATTAGTTATCAGTGGGCTGAACCAAATTCCTTGGTTTGCCGGTAGAAGAGCTGTGGTCGAAGCGGTTGCTTTGACTTTGGTGTATTTTATTGATAGGTCAGCTCTCCTGCACAGCAGGCCAGGCAGGCATTATGCAAACCATCTTTGCATTTTCTCGTCAGACAAGCGCAATGTTGCCGTTGACAATCAAGTCTACCTTAATTATATTATAGCCCAAGCCTAGCAGAACGTTAGTTAGATCGGAAACTTCGAGCGCCCTCGCAGAATGAATGTCCCCCCCCCCCCCCCCCCGAAATAATAAAGCAACGATACCGAGCAGGCGACCAGGTTGAAAAGAAGCAATCTCTTCTGTAATACGGGACCGTCGGCAGCCCAGCATATCCCCATCATCAAGTAGGTAGTGCGTCATTCACAGGCCGAATCATGACCAGATAGTCACTCTACAGTTTACCAATAGTCCTATGGAAGCTCAAGATGCTCCTCATCGAAGACCATCAAACATGAATTCACTGCATCACCTGGGTTGAGGAGGATATGTACTTGATTGGCTGTGTGTACTAAGGAACAAGTATTTACAGTAAAACCAGGCTGACTACAGACATTTCGTCCTTGACACCTTGAGCCAGCCCGATTGCGACTCGAACCGAGGCTTGCTCGGCACTCCAATGCTTCCCCCGAAGATGAGGGACCATTTAGCACCCGGAGGTCTGGACGTCAACCTCGGAGCAGACGTTGGGATCGTTGGGAGCATCGCCGGGCTCGCCGCCGCCCGTAACACCCTTGGAGTTCTTACAGACGGTACCGCCGCCGAGAATGCAAGAGTTGCTGATGGTGGCCTTGTCGCCGAGGTTGCCGTTGACGTGGATGATGGTCTTGCCGCCGTCGACGTAGATGTTCTTGAAGGAAGACGTGCGAGCGACCTGTTCCTTGCAGTTGCCGCAGGAGCGGTAGAGCTGGCCGACGTCCTGGGCGTAGAAGTCGCTGACCTCGACGGTGCCGCCGCCGTTGTGCTGGAAGACCTTGTCCGAGGCGCCGCGAGCCCCACCGCCGCGGACGACCGAGGTGCCGCTCGTCTGTCTGAAGGTCGCGGCGTCCTCGCAGACCTTGTCCCACCAGCTGTTGACATGGATTAGCTTATGCAACATCAACCGGAACGACAAAGGAGAGCGACTTACACGTTGATGAGGGTGCAGCTTCCGGCACACTGAACTCCCTCGCCGGCACCACCTCCGATGATGGCGTTGCTGAGAGTCGCACCGTCCTCGAGAATGAAGGCGGCGTCGGCGCGGCCACCCTCGCCACCGCTGCAGGTGCTGGGAACGCGGTCGTAGAGCTTCATCTGTCCGTCGAAAGAACCGCTGATGGTCCTGGCCGCGGAAAGGTTCTCGGTGCCGGCAGGAGTAGGGAAGCTCTTCTGGAGACCGCCGCCACCACCAGCGCTGCCGCCGCCGCCAACGGGGAGAGTGCCGTTGTTGCCAACGTAGCTACCACCACCGGAGCCGCCACCAGAGCCAGAGCCGGAGCCGGAACCAGAGCCGGAGCCAGAGCCGGAGCCAGAGCCGGAGCCAGAGCCAGATCCCTTCTCCTTCTCCTTGTTCTTGTCCTTGCTCTTGTCGGCATTCTTGTCCTTGCTCTTGTCGGCATTCTTGTCCTTGCTCTTGTCGGCGTTCTTGTCCTTGCTCTTGTCGGCGTTCTTGTCCTTGCTCTTATCCTTGGTCTTATCCGACTCCTTGTCCTTGGACTTCTCCTTGGACTTCTCCTTGGACTTCTCCTTGTCCTTGCTCTCCTTGGTCTTGGACTTCTCCTTGTCCCCGTCTTTGCTGCCCTTGTCGTCGTCGTCGTCCTTGTTCGACTCCTTGGTCTTGCTGCCGCCGACGGGCTCGGCAACATAGCGGACCTCGACCTTGGGCTGCTGGGGCGCCATGACGGCGCGGGCGAGATGCCCGGCGCCGTTGGCGTTCCGGCGGGCCAGCCGCTGGTCGCCACCGCCAAGGTGGATCGGGTTCGCGGTACCCAGCGCGGCAAGAGTGAAAAGGACCAGCCTGGACGCCATTGTTGTTGATTTCGATGACGAGTTGGAAGAGAAACTGGTACCTGACGTAGTACTGAACGAGAAAGAGAAACTCAAAAAAGAGTAAAGAAAGCAGAGAGTGAAAAAGGTTGATGAAGTGAAAGAAATGTTTTGGCAAAGCGGCCTGGGTAGAAAAAGAAAGTTCGAGATGATGGTGGATGATGAAGGAGTGTTATATACTGGATTGGGTTGGGGGAATATCTCGACAAGTGTTGTCGTTCATCGCATCTGGGAGTGCCCCTGAACCGTAGCAGACGTTTCCAAGAGACAACGACACTAGACAAGCACAGAGCACCCAGTCAGTATGTTGACGACTGCCCAGCCTCTCCACAATTCGGTGTAGATTATGGATGGGCACTGGGCAACCGAGTTGATTGTTGCGCCCAAGAGATGAGCTTGGCGTTGTGCGAGCCATCATGTTGGCCGAGCTTCAGCTACATTGTGACAAGGGAAACAGAACTACAGTCAGCATGTGGAAATACTTGGCATCGGGCTCAAGGTAGGATATGGTGAGTGGTATCCTTCATGGAAAGGAGTATATGGACGGCTCGGCTTATGGGTCTGTCTGGTATAGATATTCTGCCCCAGGGATGGTAGCTCGAGAGAAAGCAAGATCGGGCTGTGGCTAGGGAGTTCGTCCCGCAGAAAAGGCGGGCATAACATGATTTTCATATAAGGGATGCCGTACAGCTTCTGCACATCATAAATCAAACCAGCTAATGGTCTGGGCGCTTCAGACTACACGAGACTTGGTAGGAGAGCGTCTTGGCATCCTTTCTATCGGCCGTGGTGCCCAGACTATTGGCGTTTTCTGCAAGAGATTGACGAGACGCGGGTCATTTGGCCGGTGCTATGATGGCATGGATGAGGCTCAACGACGGATCCCAGTCTTTGAAGACGGCACAGAGCCCTGAGCTGCCCGTGCGGTTACATGCTGATTCCTCTCTTTTCACCTGAAGACCTCGTGTCCACCAGCTCCGGATGGGGTTAACGGGTCTTCTTCATGCCCCAGTTGAACTAAAGACACCTTATTTTAAGCCAGAAAGTGGTTAATCGAGCGCCAATTGCTCAACAATTGAAAGCAGGGGAAATCATCCCGTCTCTCGACTCCCAAAGATGAATGTTTTACGGTTCGTTTGTTTGCACCTCCAGAGTTCGTGGGCAGCACAACTCTGTTCCTCAACCGCAACTTGGTCGGAGCTCAACTCAGGGGTTTTGGCGCAGCCGAGTGATCATCATAGAGTTCATTGCCAAGAGAAGCACTGCTCGCCAAGCCTGCTCGGTCTTCATGCGACCACAACATGATTGACTCGCAAAGGCGTTCAATAACTGCGCGACGTCCTCCGCGCCGTGAGACGGCTCTCGTCGCAATGATTCAGCAATACCAAGACTTTGCGGAATTGGGTTTCTTGTCATGAAGTTGTCAAATTTCACGATACGGGCGCATCATCCACCCCGTTTCTGACAGCTGCCACAAACTTCAGACTAGAACATGTCGTTGGACGTGCTTGTTTCTGCCACCTTTGCCCGTGTTGCTGAAGTCACTGTTACGGTGTCTGAGATAAAGCTATACCTATTTTTAAACTTTCATATAACAATCGTCCGAAGCATGGCTGTGCTGGCCATGGATCTACAGCCAATGCCACGGTCCATCTTGGAAGCGGACGTTGATTCCACACCACCTCATGTTCAACCTTGAAGATCTGTTTGTGATATGATGTCTTGGCCGTTTGCCAATGCCCCAATCACCGTTGGCATACCACAGAACTGGTATAGACGTTCATCGGCAGCCCACGACTGTCAATGAGCTTGAGTGTCAAGCCAAGGCGAGTTGTCAGGTTTGAGATGAGCAGGACTTGGGACGGCGCGGCGCCAATGGCGGTCGGTTTGACTCAAATTTGTCCTGATCACATTTAATTGGTACGGCGCATGACGTCTTTGTGATCCTCCCGGACATTTGTTCTCGTACTCGTTCACGGACCGTACGCCGCTCGACATCCATCTCAATACAAGTGGGTATTCGCAACTCGCAACCAAAAACTCCAAGCAAATTCCAGACGACTTAAACCATGTCTCCGGCCGAAGACCGACGGCCTCCCCTCTCGTGATGCGTAGGTACCGCCTTGCGAGGAATCTCAACGCCACGACCGTCCCTACTCGTGCTGTAGCGCGTTCTCCCCAGCTTGCCGGAATCCGTCAGCCTCGCCCCGCGCTTCCTGCCCCAACCGGCCTTGTGAGTGGCCACGGCGTCAGACCCGATCGCGTCGAGGTCGTACTCCAGAGGCATCTTGCGGTGGAGCGGAATATGGTTGAAACGCCAGTCCCAGATGGAGGCGTAGACCATCCTGTACGACGAAAAGGCGAACATGGTACCGATCGAGCCGCCGGCCAAGATGTCGTACCAGTTATGGGACTGGTCGACCGTGAGTGACCCTCCCACCAGGGTGGCGCCAAGAATCGGAGCGTAGGTCAGGATGAGCTTCCACATGGATGGGTGGTAGTTCGACCACACCTTGAGCTTGGCGTTGAGGTAGAGGTACAGGAAGACCATCCCGGCAAACATGGACGTCGTGTGCCCGGAGGGGAAAGATTCCAGCGCGTTGGAGAGAGACCCTCCCATCTCGGTGGTGCAGATCTCGTACGTGTACATGATGCCCCCATAGCCTGTGCCCTCCATGCCGGTCGAGTTTCCCCCCGGCTGGGAGGCTTTGCTGATGTCGGGCTTGCACACGTCGAGGAAGTTGGGACGTAGGCCACCGATGAGCCATTTGATCATTACCTGAAACACAGCGGAGCCCAGCTGCGAGTACAACAGACCGATGATGCCGTTGTTGATGTCCCAGAACGAACGAAGCCGGATCTGACAGAGCAGGATGACCAGAATTGGAACACCGACTCCCAGAGCGGTGGCTGCATGGCTCGGAATGTACTGCTGGATATGAGGATAGGCGAACTGTGGATATACGATCTCGCCATTGTCAAAGGTAACGGGAAACATCCGGTGCGCAGGTGGATGGGCTCTGAAAACCTGAGGGAGAGAGAAGTGTTAGTCGGACCGACGATGAGAAGCTGACCAACAGGACGTCACTTACACCCAAGGCAATCGCCCCCATCGCGACCATGGTGAGAATATCCAGCCATGTCACCTTCAGCCACTGCATGAAGGTCGGACGGTGGGCCATGGTGTATGGTTCCCGCCCATGCCATTTGTCGTTGACTTTGGTGTCGTCGCTGCTGCGGCGATGGTGCGTAGGGAGTGGCGGAGCAGCTTGCCCTTGCCTACGGGCAAAAGGGTTAAACCGTTGCATTGTAGAGGGGACGCTGGTCGGTATGTCTTGAGCAAAGTCACCGGTTTGAGTTGACGCAGATAGATGGCCCTTCGTGGGATGCCGACAGTAGACGAGCGAGTGTATCGCGCTTTGCATGCGAACGTGACACTCTCAGGAACGGTGACAACTCACTTGTAAGGCGAAAGGAGTGGACAGTACTTGTATGTTCTTGTGGGCAATTTAATCATCTGTCAAACAACAGCCTCCAGGCCAGCGATCCAGCCTGCGTAGGTCGTACCAGGCGCCGAAGAAACGCGACAAAAGACGCCCGGCCAAGTCTTCAACCCATATGACGTCAGTTGAAGTTTGCTGGTGCTACCGTGGACGGCACATCAGATTGAGCTGGACGCGGTCTCACGTCGTCCGCAGGGGCTAAGGCTCACCCTTGGCAAGTTGAAGCCACTCGTGGCCAGCAAAAAAGTCTTGGCTGATGCTATTGCGACCAGCCACACTAAGCGACAGATGAGCCATTTACTTGGAATGACTGCGACGATCTTGCGGTCATTGTAGTTCAGCAGAGAAGCTTCGTGTTCCTGGGGCAGGTGATGCGACTTTCTTCGGAATATTCAGCCAGTCATGTATGTCATGGAGTTCTTGCGGCCCCAACTGCGTCAACGCGTGTGAAAACAGAAGCTTGAGTTGCCGAATCGACCTGGCAACAGTAGCACTGTGTTTGGCAGTCGAGGCCATGTTGATATACGACGAAAGTGTCTAGGCAGCGACCTAGGCTGTTGATGCGACGTTGCTCGAGTTTTATGCGATGTCGAAAGTCTCATAGGTGTAGACACCCTCTTTGCTCCATTGAACGACCTCTCCATCCATGATACCATGGACATAGCTGTGATCCAAATCAGTAAAGACATATCTGCAAGCTCACAGCGACGCGGGCATAGGGGGACCACTCACCATTCACCGACATATGTCCACCGCCCGCCATCGTGACGCCTCAGGACATACGGAACCACCCCCGAGCGCAGGATACAGACCCTATCGCCCACCACCATGGAAGGCGGACCGAGTCCAAAGAGCCCCTTCTCCGTGACGAAGAACCTCCTGTTCAGCTGCTCAATCAGCCTCAGCTGCCGAAACTCTGGCATGCAAGACCTCTCCCATTTGCTCAGCAGCTTCCCCCACCCATCCTCCGACTCCAGCTCCGAAAAGACGGCCTTGTCCGCGTCGTCCAGCCTCCGAGCCCCGAGTGCGCTCGAGTGGTCTTCGTCGCCTTGCTTCAGGTCCACCAGTACGGTCCTCCAGAATGCGCAGAGCCGGGACTCCCCCGTCGTGTACGTGGCTGTGCCTGCGTCGACAGTGCTGTTGACGATGGCCCGCCAGTCCCTCAACGTCTGCTGCATGAGCCGAGCCCAGTCGGGTCCGGATGTCTTGTCTGCTGGTTGCCATCCAGGGGCTTTGCAGCCGGACGTGCGAACTGCATCATAGTCAATCCCTTCCACCGAGATGGTCCTCCCGCCTCGACTGCTGTCTCTCCGTACATGAAACTCATCGTCCTTAAACAGCGATGCATTATAAGGGTGTATCCCCTTCGATAGCGAAGCAAGATGATCACTGTCGACGGTTGAGTGAAGCTGGAAGTCGGGAACCCAGCTCGGTAGTTTCGGGTTCCTGTCCTCGGGCATCTCAGATATCAGACTGAGAGGGTACAGGCCGTTAGCCTCCTCCAACAACGAGAAGAAGAGATGGCAGTAATTGTCCTCTATAGACAGCTGATAGCCCGGTGCGTGCTCGCCGGTGCTCTTCATCTCCAACAACCCGAGGAGACCCATGACCTTGTCCTTTGGGTCGGTCGACGCGCGGTTCCACGATGCGCTCAAGGCACCCCAGACGCTCACTTTTCCCGAGTCCCTCCAGATGCCTCTCAGGTTCTCGGTCCACCTCGCGGTACGAAGTGCGACCGACGAGTCAATCTCGTGGCCGCTCCAAACGCCAAAGTTGACGGCAAAGTACGTGAACCAGGCCAGCTTTGCGAAACAAGCAAAGGGGACCGACTGTGTGCCGTAGCCGCATTGGCAGTCGACTTGCTTCCCCATCACGCTCTCCTGCAGAGTCCACACCCTCGTCCACCAGGGGTGCTTCAAGAGCCCGAATGCCTCCTGTAGTCCGAGATGGAGTGCCTCGCCGCCTTCTCGGAAGGGTGTCAGAATGTCCCCAAAGCAGGTCCGGAAATCATCGAATGACTTGATGTGTCGCTCCGTGCACTCTGGCGTGATGCGCTGAAAGCGACGCAGAAACATCAACCCCCGGTAAGAGGTCGCCGTAGCGTCACCCAGCCAGACCTTCACACTCTGCGCGTCGGAGTATATCTGCTTCATCTGCCAGACCTGGGCTGTGCGTTCCTCCTCGTCGGCCTGGTTGATGCAGACGGCGTCGACCCAGATGATGTGTCTATGAGCGTTTTTCAGGGCGAGCAACGCGGAGTGCAGGTTCTTGCGGATGAGAAACGGTCGAGAGTTGATCATGATGGTCGTGTCTGCCGCCTCGTCGCCCCAGGTGTAAGATACGGCATCGTAAAAGGGCACAGGCTGGATGCGATGCGCATCTAACCGGCAGGCGAGGGGCTCGCCTGGAGGTGACCACTGGATCGTGAGGAGTCGGAACCAACCCTGGCTCGGGAGCCTTTCAGGGTAATGAACGGCATTTCCGGATACATACTCCATGGGTTGGTGGGAGGTTTTCACCGACGAGAATGGCCGTCGCGGTTCGAGGTGGTGGTGGTTGTCGTGGAGGAGAAGCATCGCGCTACGCTACGCTGATTTCGGCGAAAGGAAGGTCAGCCAGCCATCACTCCACCCTCTACGAGGCCATTTGCTAGAGGCTTCCCCGAACTGCGCCGTGGTACCTGTATGACAGATTTCGTAACAAGTGATAGGCCGTACGAGAGACCACCTTGACCGACGGCGAGAAACTTGGCCTGCGCTTGGCCAAAGTCGCATTTCAGCAACGAACAATGATCAGCTGCCACACGGTTAGGTCTCTCGGGTTCCAACGTGGATGCGGCATCGTCTTCCATGGTTTACTCGTGGCTAACGCTTGGTAGCCAAAAGAGCGCTCGGAAATGTGCATTTACGAGATCGCGCTGGCCAGGCGTCAATATAATCAGCATAAAATCCTCGTGGATTCAGTTTGATAGTCAGAACGAAAAAGGCATCCCAACTTGTTCGTGATCAACTTTGAATGGTTGACTTGTCCAATCTTGACAGCTCTGAAGGGTGAGTGAAAGGAATCCAAATGCCAATGAGAGATGCTAGCTCCGGAGAGATTATCATCACAATGCCACAGCCCTTCAAGGAGCGGGCCGGCTGGCTTTCGACATTCCTCCTTGAATCCCATTTCTTCCTGGCACACCCATCCGATTTCAACTTCCGGTTTCAACTGTTCCACACCACCGCAACTCACGGAGCTTCCCCATTTCAATCCGACTTCTCTGATGACCCCAATCTTAATAGCCATATCGTCACGCCCATCGCTACTATGTTCGTTCTTCTAGCATCATCAGCCTTACTTGAGTCCGTCGCAAACTCAATTGCCCTGCATATTCACACACCCAACACGCGCCGTCTCCAGCAACATGACCGACGGCACAGTCCTAAAATCCCTTCCCGAGGTCTACTGCAAGGCCTGGGCTTCTCGCGAACCTGGTCCGTTACTCGCCCTGTTCACCTCCGACTCGGTCATGACCGACCACGGCGCCCAAATCCATGTGCCGTTCCCCTTCCTGGAACGTCATCACAAGCACTGGAACGGTGCGCACAAGCACTTTGATGTCTACCTCGACAAAGAATACCCCGTCTACTGGGCCGAAATCGACGACAAGGGAAATGGGTACTGCAGCTTTCGGACCGTGAATAAGGGCGTGTTCGTCAACGATCTCGGGCGTCGCAAAGCCACAGGACTGCCCTTTCAGTATTCTGGAGTGATTGACCTGAAGTTGCGGGAGGGGAAGATTGTCAAGGCCGACGAGTGGCTAAGGGTTCCATTCGAGGACAGTGTGTCGCCAGACAAATACATCACGATATCCGAAGAGAGCCTCAAGGGGGTCATGAGGAAAGAGTTGCACAAGGACGAGTAAGAGAATTGCTCAGGGGCATCACTGAGATAGAAGCAGCCATATATACAGACATCCTTCGAGCCTAAGCCGTATACACGTTCTTCATACAAACATTAAACTAAGTAACCTAAAGCCAAAAGGCGGCTCTTGGAGCTTCACCGTAGATGAGAAGTCAAGAAACTTTTTCGCGTCGATGCGAGGCCAGAGCCTCGCGGGTATCATCCATTGCGTGAAATCTTTAGACAACTGTGCCGCGCACCTGCTTCACCTTCTTGACGTTGATGTCCCTCCACAAGGCGACGCAGCCCAGAGCGCCGACCAGGAGGCACACACTGGTGATGAGCATGATGCGTTGCGAGTCGCCGTACGCTTGCTGGATACCGATGCGCTCGGGGCTTCCCACTGGGTATGCGAGCTGCTGGGTCACGTCGGCGTAGATCAGGTCGACGGGGGTGCCGGCAGGAGTGTGCTTGGCGATGTTCTTCCTGAAGGTACCGGTCCAGATAGCAGTGGCAACGGTGTAGCCGACGGTGGACCCGATGCTGCCAAAGAGGTCGAGCACGGCCATGATGACAGCGACGTGCTGGTGGTCAGAGGGCGAAAGCATGGCCATTTCACCGCAGATGACAATGGGGCCACCGGCAAAGGCAACGACTAAGGTCGCGGTTAGCGTTTGATGAGCAGTTTGAGGCAAAGAGAGGCTTACAGATCTGGGTCATGACGACGTAGCCGATGGGCTGGTCAGGCTGTCTGAAGTGGATCATGAGACCGACACCCAACATCATCAAGGGAACCAAAAAGTACAAGGCAAAAGGCTTGAAGCGGCCAGTCTTGTAGATCAATCCCGAGATGACAATGGAAAAGAAGCAAGATCCGGTGCGGTAGATATTGCTGATGTAGGTGGTTTGCGACACGGAAGTATCCCAAACGACCATGAGCATGGACGTGAAGAAAGAGCCCCAGACAGCCGAGTTGAAGAAGACGAAAGTGAACATCAGACCTCCAAAGAAGACGGTTCTGTCCATGAGCAGCGAGAAGGGAATGAAGGTGACGGGCGCAAAGAACTTTTCCCACATGACAAAGGCAATGATCAGACAGAAGCCGACGACAACCATGGCGATGATCATGGGAGAGCGCCAGCCCTCGGTCTGGTAGGAGTAGATGTTGAAGGGCAGAAGGAACAAGGCCATGCCCGCGGCTAGGATGAGAATGCCGAGGGCATCAACTTCGATGGCGAACTTCTTGGCCTTGGCGAGAGAAAAGTTGCGGATAGAACCGCGGCTCTCGATGACGCCCATGACCCTGGCCTTGTGCTGGTTCCAGAGGAACAGACCTACGAGGGGTCCGATGACAACGGGAGCAACGATGGCCCACATGCCCAGGCCCCAGCGCCAGCCAATGCCGCCGTCCTTGAGCAAGTTCTCGGTAATTGGACCGGCAGCCCAGGTGATGAAGATGTAAGGGGAGGTGGCGAAAGAAAGCATCAAAGCTCTGCTCTTCAAGGTGGAGGTGTCGGCGATGAAGATGGTGATGGTGTAGCTAATACCCTGGGAACTAGGAACGATTAGTCGCTATCTTGAGAAGGTCGCGGAGGCCGACATACCCAACAGAGTAGAAGACCTGAGCAGCAGCATAGGTCTGGACGTTTTTGCAGGCAGCCATCATGATAAAGCCAAGAACCCAGCAGACAAGCATCATGGAGAGACCCTGAGGACGGCCCCAGGTATCGAGAATCTTGGCCAGAGGCAGCTTAATCAGACCAGCGATAAGAGTGGACATGACGCCGGTCGTCGCGGTAAGGGAATGCATCGAAAAGGCACTGGTGACGAATGGAGACAGGACGCGCATCGAGACCTCCTGGATCGATGTGACAACGTAGAAGAGCCAGATGCTGTCGTCTGTTAGCCGTGACCAAAAGCCTGCAGCGTCGTGCACAGCACTTACAAGGTGTAGGCAATAATCAGGTCACGTTTGGTCCAGACAGCAGTCATGGCCTCGACCTTGGCAACACCAGCCTGAACATCCTTGCTGACGAGGTCCTCCTCGCTGGACTTCTCGGCCGTGTTTCTCAGCGACTTTTCATCGGGGTTGTGAACGGGCTCGACAACCACTCCTTCCTCGGGAGTTCTCTTGTTGAATAAGCCCATGGTTGCGGCTGGCTTTCGGCTGACGGGAGACTTGGGCAATATTGGAAAGCTGTGTCAAGCAACAGCCAGACTCTTGACGCAAAGGAGTCACTGAAAGAAGAGTATTTCTCTCTGTTGTTTGAAGAGACGATCGGGGCCAGGAGATTAGAAGGTTTGGCTAAAGAGAGGACGCAGGCAGCTTATAAGTATTTCAGGCCCGATAACGTGGCCTGCCAGTCCCTGCCCATGCTCATGCATCCACCCGGGCATCGGCTCGGCGACAACATATTGATGTTAGCGCACTTGACGGATCATCAATGGCAACATTAGCGCAGAAAAGAGAGCCACCAGCTCCCCACCCTCGCTGGACATCAGGACCAACAGGCTCGTGTTCCTGGCTGACGACTTCTGAGGCAGGCAAAAGAACCCTTGAGCGGGTTTTTTGGAAGGTGGGGAGGATCCACTAGTGGTCGTTCAAGCCCAGGTCCACGTCCTGTACTTGTACGATTATACGCAGCAGTTCTGGGATCAACGACGGCCGAGGCCTGGGCTTCTCCTCTCCCTGTCCGTCTCGCGGTGGCAGTCGGTCAATGAGCCAGGTCCGGCCGGCGTTCCACTCTGAAGCGCCCGAGGTGGCCTCACTGGGATCGCAACCGAATGGGCGCAAGATTACGAAATGGCGCCGGCGAGGAGGGCAAAGATGGTTGTATAGCCCGTGGTATTGAAGACTTCAGCGTCATGATGGGAGGAGCTGAATCTTTACGGTCGGTGGTTGACCCGGGTCACTTCAGCGCAGACGATCTGGAAGCTGGAAAGAAAGGCTCGGCCATGACGGAAAGAATCTCTAGACGCGGTAAGTGATTGTCCCCAAGGAGAAGTACTTGCAGGTCTTTTACCAGTCTCGGCTCACGCGGTGGTAGTATCGTCTCACGCATCGGTTAATGGCTTGGCCATGGACAGATGGGTCGCCAATGGTGGACCAGACTGGGTCGATTCGTGAATGGGACATGATGGCTGGTTGTGTCCGGAACGCCCCCGGGTATCGACCCGCAAGTTGCACTGCGGTGACAGGGGTGCCATCCGAAAGGACAAAGAGGTGCTGATTCTCCAGTGGGATGGAAAGCTGTCTGAATCACAGTACTTGGATGTGATGGGCTCCGGCACGACTCGTGAATCTGGTAATGGCCTTCCTTGGTTGGCTACCTCCCGCAAATGGAAGAGCAATTAGGGTTCGAGTCCGATAGATGATGAAAGGACGAGACACGTCAACAGACGTGAGCGGGCAGGGTATCGAAAACAGCCTGATATTCGCTAGCCGGGCAAGGCCAACATACATGTGTAGCGTTTCGGAGCCCGAAGAATCCTGTGTGCTAGGTATGCTCGGTGAAGGCAGGCATCACAGAGCGGAAAAAGCTTCAGTTCAAGCTTGTTGGGAATGTGGACATGGGTCAAAGGGGAAGCGCAAAGAAAAGAAAAAGTGGGATAGAAGGTAACAGAAGGGGGTCATCCTGCAGCGTACCTACCTGCCAAACTTCTCACGAGAGGCAAGAAGCGGAAGCAGAACGAGAGGGTAGCGGTTGACGCCGGGAAGGAACACAGAATACGCAGTACGCCTTGCACTTGCCTGCATGTTCGCCTGAAGCCCCCACAGATTTGGAGAGGAAGGTCTCCGAGATCACCCCATTGGCCAGTGGGCTCTCTTAGCGCCATCCGCCAGTGGAGCCACTAGAATGACGCCGGCGCAAATTTTTTTATCTGATTAGGTCCGCTTTTTATCAATCTTATCAGATCATCAGCAAGCGCTAACACTGGCCGACGCCCATCCGTTACTACCACCATGCCATCGAGTGTGTTTGACATTAACGACGAGAAATGCCTGCAGATATTGGAGCTCTCAAGCTTTAAGTATGACGAACAAGGTTGCAGAAATATTACTGCTTCATTTGCTTAGCAAAGTTTTAAGCTCCTGCTTGATGTTCCAAGATACTGCCTCATTCAACCGTCGGGGACAGTAGGCGAACTCCCAGCTTCTGTGTCTCGAGGCATATGAACAAACTGCATAATTGGTCAAAAGTGCTCTGTACTTCTGACAAGTCTACAGTATACACATTTCTTGTGACGGAGCGGAGCACGAACGCCTGCCGCTGCCTGCCTTACCAATTCCTGACCGCATGTACTTGGAGAGCTAGACCGCGGTCAGCCCGACTACATTACCGGTAGCTTCCTGCAAGCTGATCGGACTGCTTTTCGCCTCCATGGCCTCACCGATGCGGGGATCGGAGCTTGTCGAATCTCATTGTCCGTCTGGTCTCAAAACGCGGAATCGTACGGATAAGTGCCCTGGCAAAAAGCCCGAGATGCTGATCGCACCGGGTCACGACGTTGCCACGCGATCAGGCCCAAGCCAAAACGGCGTACCCACGGTTGCCACGCCAGATGCTCACCAGCGTAAAGCGCCTGTATACTTGCTGCCTGTCTGTTCGCGATGTGGCACCACGGTGAATTACCGCGCTTTCGAGGCCTCTGAAGTGTTTGAGTGTGTGCCGCTAGCCCAGGATTTCAGCTTCGATTCAGCTTGTATCCACATATTCAGATGAGAACCGAGGGACGCTGCCACGTCCCACACGGCCCATCAGTCCGGTCTGGAGTCCGAACCATACCCAAACGCCTGAACTACGCGTGAAAACTCTGCTCTGGCGCCTGTCAGGTTTCGGCCAACATAAGCCCAGCTTCGGCTGCCAAGATCAATGCCTGGATATATTGCCTGAAAGGAAAGCCAACATCTGGGCCGACAAGAAACCTCGACGACGTCAGCCCACTTTTCCGGATATTTTCCCAAATGTCTCGGCTTACTGTATCTGCTGTAATTATCTGACGTCCCAAATCAGGTCGATTTTGCGCAATGCAAGCAGGCCGCGGGGCTTTGAAGCCGCCCCTGGTGTCTTAGCAGTGGGCCAGTTCCATCCGCCAAGGGCTCGTTGCGATGAAATCGATCTTCATAAGAGAGCATGTTTTAACGACAGAGCATCTTTTAACGACAGAGCATCTTTTAACGACAGAGCATCCTTTAACGACATCTTGTCCCGCCTGTGCTTACTGGGTGATCTGTCACTGAAGAGCTCTATCGTGTCCACGAACAACACCCGTCGCACGAGAGTCGCTCGCACAGACTTTCCACACCTCAAACGATTGCTCTGGGTTCTTTGAATTACTCGACGCTTCGGCACAATCTTTTGGCAGCCAAAAGCGCTATCCAAATATCCGTTTCCAAACGGCTCCGAACAACGGAATCGGACCTCGTCTCGAGTTGCCCATGTGCTGAATAGCCGAGGTTATCGGCCACAAGGCGCAGAACAAGGCGTCTACCGCTGGCATGGATCGGCAGACGACGGAAACCGCGCTTCTTTCAGGAATAGAGCCCGGCCACACCTTCCCGGGTGCCATTTTTGGCTATCTAAGCTATCGTTATGTCTCAAGGGGTCCACATGTGAAATCTTCAGGGACAACATGTGATTGATGATGCTTGAGACCAATGAACGCCTTCTGACACACCAGAAGCGCTTTTCTCAGTGGAAATGCACACGAGACGCTCTGGAACTTTTGTTTAGCTGATTAGTCTGATGAGCTGACCTAATTTGATGCCCATCCAAATTGCACGCGAGAGTTTTTCTCGCCATAAATACGAAGATTGTCGTAACCTGTAGGCCTGATTACTCCAAGAGTCACTCTCTTTGAGTACTTCTCAACATTGCCCATCCTTGCTTGCCCCAAAGAGAATGTGACTACCCTGACATCCATGAGCATGCCGAGGTGCAAGCACTCGTCGTCATATACAGCAAAGCACCAGTGGACTGGGAGCTAATAGCATCTGGTTGCATAGTCAATGGTCTAGGCCTGCTCACGGGGTGTACTTGGCCACGCTAGACGATGTGAGATTTCAGTTGCTCACATGTGATTTCCAAGGTTGATTGGAGTGTGTACTGTGTCTACGGTCTAGCGCAACGGCCACACCGTTGTGATCGTTACAACTCTTCCACTACCAGGGAACAGAGACAGATGTTACCAAAGAAAACATGGGACTTTTCTGATATTTGAGCCCTTGGAAAGAGGTTTGATGATCAGACAATTGGGAGATCTAGAAAAGAATACGTTTGAAAGCTTGTTCGATTTGGGTCATTGTTACGTAATCAAGACTATTTGAATTTTGCTTAGATGACCACGATGCCTTATCCGAGAGGCTGAGCTATTAGTTCAAGAAGACAAACTCACATGAACTACCAAAGAAAAGTATAAGCTGTTTCTTCTTCTTCACAAGTGTGGATGCATCAGTCGGAGCATGACATGCTAGGAACGTGTGAGAAACCGATTTTCTCCAATATACCTGTGGTCTCACAGACGAAAACACTTTTCGAGCTCCATTACTGAAACTGGAAACAAGAAATACTGAGGCTATAGTGAGCAGAAACTCATGTACCAGGTCAGAGATGAGTCACAACAACCACGGACCAGCTGCTGTACGCCTCAAGGATACAGGTAGGAGAGACCTCTTTCTGGAAGCTCAATACTGTCTCATGAAGGCTCAGGGGTTCGTAGATGTCAGAGACTGGAGACATCAGAGACTGGACATCAAGAAACGAGGGGATCACAAGGACCGTAAAAGAAAGCGCCGAAGGGTTCGAAAATTGGAAACGTCCATCAGGGATAGTGTGTACGTGACATGGCGCCGGAAACCAACGACCCTGAAAACAGAGACACGTCTTCCTGCCGACTCTCCGACTCCCCCTCACATCCTGGGTAGTGGTCATGGACTCTCGCAAGTTTTGCTGCCGTCTTTACAGTGACAAGTCCGGAAAACCGCCGTGTCGAGTGAATATTTCCGCTGCTCGATCGACAATTTGTACTCGAAAGCCGGCCAAACTCTGCGCAGCATCAATTCTGCCGTCTTGGCACGCAGCTGCACCCCGGTCTTGGTTTGCACTCGAGCTCGGTTTTGCCGCGAAGTCTTTGAAATTCCTCCATTGAGCTATCGAGCCGTGCGTGGATCAACTACCCCTCCATGATCTGCATCCAGGCACACGTCGAAAAGAGGTTCCATGGGTAGTGGGTTATTCGCGGCTCTAACCAGAGAATAGAGGGCAGACAGTTCGTACGTGTTTGCTCGAGACATTTAAGTGCCTCGCCGAGCCCTGTTGCACTCTCACTATTCAGTGCCACTTATCATTCTTGATCAGGTATTGCGTAGTCCGCAACATGCGCAGCATCGCAACTGTCGTCGCTCTCGCCGGCGCCCTGGTCGTCGCCCAGAAGAAACCGGCCCCGTATTCGCAGCGGCTCGCCTCATCCTTCATCGCTCGCAAAGCTCCCATCGACGCGGGTTACGGTCCCGCCGTGCTCTGGGAAGGCATCGCCCGCGCCGGGGCCCAAGCCGCCGCCACAAAAGGCGACGAATCCCTCCTCAAAGCAGCAGAGGCCGCCGTTTCGTCCCTCGTGAGCGAAGACGGTACGCTGGACGGCTGGGACCCAGACTGGTATTCTCTCGACGACCTCCGGATCGGCAACAACCTGCTCTACTTTTACCAGCGGAACAAAGACGCGAAGCTCAAAGTCGCCGCCGATGGGTTGAGGCAGCAGCTGAACCGCTGGCCTCGCACGCCGAGCGGCGGCTTCTGGCACCGCGCACCCATTTACGAGGACCAGATGTGGCTGGATGGTATTTACATGGCGGACACGTTCTATGCCACGTACACGCACTTATTTGAAAAGGACAACACGACGGCGTGGGAGGAGATTGCGTTGCAGTTTGACCTGATTGAAGAGCACACCCGCAACCACACCAGCAACCTTCTGGTGCATGGCTATGATGAGGCCAAGGACGCTGTCTGGGCCGACCCCGTTACCGGAGCAAGTCCTCTGGTCTGGAATCGTGCAGTGGGGTGGTACTTCATGGCTCTCGTCGAGACGCTGCAAGTCTATCCGCAGGCTCTTCCGGGTTACGACCGCCTGCTGGAATACTTCGTCACATTGGCGGATGGTTTAGCCCGGAGTCAAGATAAAAAGGGCGGTTGGTGGCTCATCATGAACGAGGGCTATGAGAAACGCAACGGGAACTATATCGAGTCGAGCGCCACGGCCATGTTCTCTTACGGTCTCCTTCGAGGCGTGAGAGATGGTTTGTTGGACGTGAAGTACCAAAAGGTCGGACTGAAAGCGTACAAGCTTCTGACCAAGGACTTCATACGCGATGACAAGAACGGCTCCATCAGCTTCCTTGGGACGGTGCAGGTGGGCAGCTTGAACTCGAACGCAAGCTTTGAGGTGAGTGATTTTGGCTATAATAGTGATCCATGAAGTTTCTGACCTGCGCCGCAGTATTACACCAGCATTCCGGTTGTCGAAAATGACACGCGAGGTTCTGGCTCGTTCATCTTTGCGGCGATTGAGGAAGAACTCATTTGAACTTCCACTGCTGGGAATTGGGCCGATCGATGGTCTTGTAGATGCGACGAGGCCAAGTCTGTGAATAGTAAGGGAGTGCCCTCCAACCAATAAGCCCGTTCTTCCCGTCCAGACTAGAAACAACGGAAAGCGCATAAACGATTGATCCTTCTTGGTGATTTGCCTCAATGAAGTGAGTTCGTCTCTTCGTGGGCAATCCCGGCACGATGTAGAGGGGCAATGATGTCATCCCAGCAAGATCCTCAGCAGACCCCAAAAGTCGCCATTCGAATGGATTCCCACAGTATTCGTTCGGCTACGTCATGCAAGCATTCTCTAGCACTCAAGCTACACATCATATTTGAATCGAGCGAACGCTGGATTCCCGGAGCTAATAGTCCTTGGACATCTTATCGTTATCAGTAACAGCTTCACAGCACATCCAAGCTCTTTTCAGCATCAGTCTCGCTTGGCCACATTCGTCCATCATGTCGTCGCAGACAGACAATACATCGGCCAGCCAGGCATCCTCGCCACAGCAGGAAACCCTTCAGCCAACCCGACGGGCCAACACTCTGCGGGAGAAGACGGAAAACGACATCCAACGACGAACGTCACGGACAGAAACCTCCGAATCTGAAAACAGCACGCGGGATGCAGGTAGCCAGGTAGCGCGCAGGCGCAGGAAGGATCGACAGGACATGGTACAGAACAAGCAGGTTGGTGAACCACACAAGCAACAGTCGCAGGATGGTCAGCGGTTAGCGCCGCAGAATCAGCAGGTGCAAAGTAAGGGCAAGGGGGCACCGTCGGTGCGGTTGGACATGGACCTCGATGTTGAAATTGACCTGAAGGCAAAGATCAAGGGCGACTTGGAGTTGTCGATATTGTGAGTTTGACGCAATGTCTTTTAAGCTGGGAGGGATGCTAACAATGTATCAGGGGCGGTAAAAGATGAAGTGTGGGAACCGTCAAGCAGACTGGGCAAAGCATAAGTAAATGATTAATATGTCAATACTCACTTCACTATCAATGAACGAGCACGCTTTGCGACAAGACTGAATGTCAATGAGAGAGCGTGGTTTGGCTGCATCCTCACAGCGGCCAGATGGTGGCTGGTCAACAAGTTGTATGCATTCGTTACGGAGCACGCCTAGGGGTCACGGTTCTAGACAGATTACCCAGACGGCCACTTTCTCTTTGGCTAGTAGTGCAAATCTTTGTTGACCACGTTAATCAAGGGCTTCCCGGCGTCTAGGCGCTCCAGGTTGGCCTCGAGAACGCCAACGACTCTCTCCCAGTAGCCGTTCGTCCGCCAGCTGACGTGAGGGGTGATGAAGACGTTGGGCGCTTTCCAAAGAGGGTGGTCCTTGGGCAAGGGCTCCGGGTCGGTGACATCCAAAGCAGCCGCGCGAATCTTGCCAGCCTCCAAAGCCTCGATGAGGGCATCTGTCTGGATGAGAGGACCCCTGGCAATGTTCGAGACAAACGTTCTCTTCTTGGACAGAATCTCAAACTGCTCCGCGCCGATGAGACCCTTCGTTTCCGAGGTCAACGGCAGGCCTAGCACCAAGAGATCGAGGTCTTGGTTCAGGAAGTTGTCGATGGCCTCCTTGGACGGGCCGTGAAACCATTTCGAGGGGACGAGGCCGTCCGGGTCTCCGGTGCCGGGAACGCAGTAGCTGTCATCCTTCTTCGACTCTGGCGTGGGCTTCTCGCTGCGCGTGTATGCGTACACTTCCATGCCCAGAGCCTGCCCGAGCTTTCCGCACTGGCGGCCAATGGCACCATAGCCCAAGATGCCCCTTGATAGCCATGTCAGTACTCAGAATGGCAACGAACTGGTTTGACGGCTTACATCCGAAGGCCGACAGAGTCCTCGAAATCAACAGCCATGGGACCTTCCCAGAACCCCTGCTTTTGGTTTTCGGTGTACCTCTGAAAATGGTGTTGGCTCGCCAGCCAGCTGCCGATGACCCATTCGGCGATTTGTGGTCTGTCATGTAGCAGTCTCGTCAGCCCACGGTCTTGACACCACATGTAGTGACTTTTGCAGGCTTACGGATGGCAGCCATTTGTCGTGCAAAATGGAACGTCTGGCTTCTTGTAGATGGGGTGATTGTGCCACTTGTCCGTACCGGCGGACGTCAACTGCACAAGTCGCACGTTGGACATGCGCTCGGCCGGTGGTGCGTTGAAGCCCATGTAAATGGTCACACCCTCCCAGACCTCGTCCGGCAGATCATCTGGCAATGTGAAGCCGCCTTCTGGCGTATAGTTGGATATCCATCTCACCTCAATGCCGGGGTAGAGCGACTCAATCTTGCGAACCCATTCTTCGTTTGGGTCCTGCGACAGGAAGATGAGGACTTTGTCTTTAGCCAGGGGGCTCGTGCGTGTTGGAATGTCGCCCATGACGAGGTAACTCTCGTTCCGATGATCTGCGGTTCACGATACTGCGTTCGCAGACACCCAAGCCCGTCCTTCGGCACCGAGAGAAGAATAGTTATGTGTCCGGTCGGAAGCCGGTTGTGGAACCGGGTTGAAAAGCCGGTCGCCGGTCGCCGGTCGCCGGTCGTCTATCAGCACGCAGTGATTAGATAGCCGATGGGAGTTGGCGCCGCAAATCAGTCGTATCACTCGTGTGCTGGAGGAACGAGATAGCAAGTTTGGCGCTATCTGATAGGCCGGGGAGGTATGACGAGACCAGGATGTGCCCATGGCGAAATGGGCACAGTGGCTATTTGAAGCTCCGCCAAAGTCCCGAGATCGGGCAGCGGTTTGGATCTCGTTTCTGTGATTGATAAGCAGGTTTCTTGACTGACGTCGCACGGCGTTTGTTTCGGGGCCCAAACAACCTGCCAGCCAAGTTCAGACGATGGGTATTCGTATGAGCACGACTATCTTTGAGTTTGGAAACCTAGTTTCAAGTCTAGACTACCAAGTAAAGCACTCATGATTGTGTGAGTGTGTGAGCAAGACACTACAAGTAGAACAAAGTAGACAATGTCCATTAAAGACGCTCTAGTTTGGCGCAGCTTGATCTCGCAACTCGACCGCAATCGAATTCCATCAAACACACGGCGTGGAAAATAGATTACTTCCGAGGGACAGTGCGTTAGGTTGGTTGTTGATCCCATACTCCATACGCTACATGCATATACGATTCTTGCGCGTACCGACATCGACATGGTCGGATTACTGCGTCGGAATACTCCACAGTCCCCCGTCTAATAGTTCCTGACTCCGGCGAGCTTCAAGAGTCTGTCAGTCAACTCTGGCTTCTCTTTCGGTTCGGACCGCCGTTCGTCGGTTGTCCCGTCCGGCAAGGCTGGCTTGTTCGTGCGCAAAACAATGTTGTCGTGTGGCCAATGAGTCGTCGCCAGCCACCGGCCGAGAGCTTCCTTTTTCGCGTCCAGCACCTCCTTCGTCGCAAAGGAAGAAGGGGCGTACGACACGTAGGTGACGGTGCGAATGGTGTCGCTCGTCTCGGTCGGCTCGGCGCCGAAGTGGATCAACCGCGAATCCCAAATGATCAAATCGCCTGGCTTGGCCACGACCTTGTGCTCCCTGCACGCATTGCAGGCCTTCTCGGAAGGGACTCTGGTCGACGTGCGGCCACTTTTGGCGAGGGATGTGACCTGGACGTCGAGGCAGGGTGACATTGAGGGCATCGAAGGAGACGATCAGTTCGTCTGTACCCCATACCCTGGCGAAGACGTCGATGATGCCGGGCTCGAGACGGATATCCCAAATGAACTTCTCGTGCACCACTCCGTAATACTTGAACGTGTTGATACCGGATATGGACGGTAGGTTCTCCTTAAAAGCCCATCCACTCCCCACGATCCAGCTTGCAAGTATCACTTTACCATATGCTGAACTTGAAATTGCCACCTTCATCATGAAGCTTGCCACTGTTCTGTCTGTCAGCGCGCTTTTCATGGGCCCAGTCAACGCATGGTGGTGCACCTCTTACGGAAAACAAGCTTATCACCTCTCCTGCAAAGCTCTGTACCCTGTACGTTGAATTATCGCCAGCGGCATATCATGCCGAGCATGATAGTCAAGCGGCATGCTTACATTGTTGTTCTTACAGGACCGCAATACGTCTTGCTGCAGCGAGAAAGAAGGAGGCGACAGGCATACATGGCGTGGAGACTGCATGCTCGCTGACGATGCCCCATGCGGCGACGGAGGTTTTGAAGGATGTGTAAGTGACCTTCAAACGTCAAGTGTAATTTGGAGAATAGACTGACACCGCATTGCAGTGTCATTGAAAAACAAGCACACCGAGACTCGAGATCAACATGATACCACGGGGGGTGCGACTTTCGTCGCCTAGAATGCACAACGCGTGGCCCTGGTTCACTATACCGCATGATACCACATTGCACCAAGCACTATGTACACTTGGTTGGGATAGCCTTGCCTTTTCCAAGAGTGAAATTGCTGTTGCTGGCGTATTGGTACAAAGACGCTGAAAATTTGAGCATCCCTAAAGCCACCATCAGGTTCTTCACACCTTCAGACAGGGTATCGACAAACTGACGCAGACCACCCATTTCGAGAAATAATATGAGTGTGCGATGCTCCAATGAATTAAGTTCAATGGCTTCAAGGATAGCAACACATGGGCTCCCTGACGCTGCGGACCCTCTCCGGGTATCTCGGCTGCGCGGGGGGCTTCAATATGTGTATCCGAGAGGCTCGGGACTCCTATTATTAAAGACTTGGGGTGTTCTGACTTGCGGACCGGTGATCTCTACGGGAATCGGCAGGTTTTGTAACACAGAGCAGACAGACGTACTTTGCCGGGACTTGGCGTCAAATCTTGACAACTGTACGCCAGTCGATTTGATCGCAGTTTTGGAGACAACCTAGTCTGTGGCTATTTATATCTCACGATAAGCGCGTACGAGACTTCTATGTACTTGAAGAAGCTTCTTCAGCTACATGCTGGGAAATGTTTACACGCTCGAATCATACTGGGACAGATCCTCTCTTGCCACGTAATTATGTTTCAGTCAGGGCAGATGTTGTTGAACACATCGGCATCATAACTAGTCTCGGATCCTAACCTGTGAACGCCAAAGTTCGTTTAGGTGTAAACTGATAAAGCAGGGTTCGGAAGTTGACACCTTGGAGCAACGAATGATGCCCTTGACGTTGTCAACCGCTTCGGATTTCGAGCAAGACTCCTGTGCAACCTCGGGAAGCCAAAAGTTGCCCTCATTCAGGTCTTTAGCCTCCACAACTATGTCGTAGCACTGGCCCATGCAAATGCCGAACTGTGTAGCGTTGTAAGGGACGATGGGGACAAGATCGGTGACGATGACTTCCAAGGTATTATTATCGATAACGAAGCGAAATGCTTGTCTGCAGCAGAGTTGACAAGTCGTGTGGTTCCTGAACAAGACCATGGCAGTGTAGTTTGATGTTTACTGTTCAACGGGATGTTTGATCCTTTTGTGGAGCGCTCAAGTGTCATAAAACTGCACAGCTTGAAGATCTGATAGCTTCCAGCCCGGAATAGAATGGCACTTCTCTTTCCAGCTCAGGGGCCGATGGCGTTGCTCGCAGAACCAACCTGCATCCCAGAACACTGATTTTCCTGTTATCTATCGGAAATTAATGGTTGGTGGTAGAGAGTAAGTAACCAATGCTGATTATTAGAAGAAAACCTGCAGTCCGCATCTCCGAAGCGTAGTCTACTGGGCGCTGTCCTTCTCAATAAATTTCCGAGCCACCAATGCGCATTCCTTGATATATCCATGGGACGGCTGACCTTTCGGTATCAAATGTCGTAGATAGTCGATGGAGATTAGGGAAGCTTGGGTGAGGAGCTGAAGCTTGCAAAGGTCGACAATATTGTTGTATACTATGTCGTCATGTTCGCCACAATTGATATTGATTTGGCGCGTTTTGAACTTGTTAGCGTCCAATTACTACCAGGCTTGTCTAGATATTAAGCAGGTTTAGGTTCCAAACTGTTGTTGATAATGTGGCGGTGGCGTGATGCTTCCAATGGAGCTATTCCTGATGCAAAGCAGTGTTTGTAGACTGCTTCGGCTTAGGTACCAGTAGCCAGCTAAGTCCCGTTCCAGCGATCAAAGCTACGAGGACAGGTTGCAAAACCCCGACGCCAACGCTTGATGCAACGACGCCGGTGATGACGGGGAAGAGAGAGCCGCCAATCTGGCCAAACACGAAGATGAATGAAAGAGCGGTCGGTTGCACCTCTGGTGGGAATAGCTTCGAGCCTACGGAGATGCCCTACTGCAGGATTAATCGCAGTCCTCAAGGTAAAGGGAGAATCCGTTGATATTTGGATTACTTACAGTCGCGAAGAAGGGCCCCGAGAAGAAGCCGAAAAAGCTGATCGCCACCGATGCTGCAATGATGTCGGGAACACTAGCCACGAGTTTAGTACGGGTTGAGCAGTTGAAGTATTGAAAACCCACAGCCAGAAGACCAGTTGAAAGGCTATGCAGAGAACGACATAGACCAAAACCATTCTTCTCTCCCCAAGACGGTACGTAGGCTCTGCCAGGACGAGACGGCCGAGCATCGCGCCTCCATTGAAGCCAGCGGGGACATAACCCATTTGTCCGATATTACCATTTCGTATCTCGACGAGATACTCCACGATCCAGCCGCTGGCCGTGATGCTAGCTCCAAGGAAAAAGAAAAAGAACAGGCTGATGGCCCACAGCGCTTTCGTCGAGAGAGCCATCTTCATCAATTGCCGGGGAGTCTTCCTCTGCTCTTCTTCACCTGCTCTTCTTCACCTGCTCTTTGCTCTGCCTCGGAGATACTCGACAAGTCGCGGCCGTTACTGCGCTTCCTGCCAAACCTGATGGTGTCTCGGAAAGCAAAGCAGGTCAAGGCGAGGTTCAACACGCAGATGCCAGCAGGAAAAGAGTAAAAAAGGTACCAGCGGGAGGTTTGTCCCGCCGATGCGATTGGCGTGGCGACGAATGGAGCAACCAGACATCCGGCCATGTACAGGGCGTGGATGAGCGCGAGCCAGCGGTGAGCTGCCTTCACACTAGCAACGTAGGCGTTGCACCCGGCATCTTGATATGCTTGACCAAGACATACGAGCCAGAAGGTGACGGCAAAGAAGGGGAAAGGCGGCTTCCAGACGCGTAGTGCATTTGCGACCAGCTGGAAGAAGGCGCCGAATGCGAGCAGGCCCCCAAGATCAAATATCTCGCGAAGGTGGGTGTTTGTAAGGGCAGCCAAGAACCAGCCTAGGGAATTTGCGCCATAACTGCCACGGGTAAATCAGTAATATTCACATCGATCCAGACCCATAAGACGCACATGATGGAGACGACAGCCGTGCTGATGTTGTAATCGCGGATCATGTACGGGAGAAGAGGGCCCACGCTGCCATCATTCACACCCGAGACGAAGAAGGCAAAGCCTGCAGCTATGAGCTTCAACAATGCCGCGCGCCCGATCTTCTCGTTAGCAGGTTCCGAGGGCGGCTCCACTACAGGGGGTTGCTTCGTCGAGTCGTTCAGCTCATACGTCTCCGTGAGTGGTGGCTGTTGTTGCGTAATCGTCGCCATGCTCAAAAGGAAGGGGGTAAAGACACCGACCTAAGTGAACTCTGACTAGCTAGCCGAAGGAACAGGAAATCGACGAGAACACGTTTTATAACTCGACGCAGATGGTCGTCATCAGGAGTCGTCGGCTCAATTTCGGCATGGCGTTGTCAGAGATTCACGCTGCGCGGACTTGTGCCTGTTTGAGCCGGGGGCGGCTGATCTTCGGCACACCGAAGCGGCATCAGCAGCCCTCGGCCCCGGTTAAGACTCGGGTCCACATCCCGGTAATGTCGGAGTGGGGCGGAATCTCGGGCTGGTCTCCGAGACGAACGCAGTACCCTCGAGCCTCCTCCTCCCTCTGGACCAAACGTGACTTCGATAGATCGATTGCCCGGCCTATCTCTTCTGTCGGCTAGAGCTTGGCAATCCTAGCGCTGAGGCTGGATAATCGTGCCATATGCCACCACTCAGCTAGGGCGCCACGCTGAAGAGCATGAGCCTGCGTGGCCAATCAGCACCTCCATATTCTCAGATGTGTCTTCCTGAGGCTTGAGAAGCCACTATGGCAGTGGTTATGGTCAGCCCTGATCCTTTGTTCAAGCCATCGAGCAGGCAGAATACTCCGTACACTAAAGCTTCTGAGAAAATGGCTACATGTGGAATGAAAGCTGGGGAAAAGGCGTTGGACTCACTGCTAATTGATGTGTTTGGGCGTGAAGGGGGCTTTGCAGGGCTGTACAAATATCTGCTGCCTTGCTTCGATTTCGAGCAGGCAAGATTCGCTTTTTCCGCTTTTTCGTTACTGCGTAGAAACCAGACCCGCTATTACACCACAACCATGGACCTCGTTTATGCAGACCACCCGTACCCTCTCATTCCGACACCTATCTTGCAGGACTTTCAAAATGAGAAAACAACAGAGGTTAGTGACTTGTTTGGTTGAGTAGCCGCCGCTAATTGTCGAAGCCTGACATGTTCGCTCGCATCGCGTCAGAGATGGCCTTGGTCCACAACATGATCATCCGTGGCCTCAACTCCATCTATCTCCAAGCCCAACACGTCAGCATGGAGGACGCACCGTCTTTTCTGCAGTACACTCTTGCTTGGCATAGCTTGCTCCATGTCCATCATTCCGGTGAGGAAGCTGACTTTTTCCCGTTCATTGAAGAAATGACGGGCGAGAAGGGGCTGATGGATTGCAACGTCAATCAGCACAAAGACTTCCATGATGGGATAGAAAGGTTCAAAAGCTATGTCGATTCATGCGTTATTGGCAACGAAGCGTTTATGGGAGCGAAGCTTGTCACCTTGATCGATGAATTTGGACAGCTTCTCTCGGCGCACTTGCACGACGAAATATCTAGTATCCTTCACCTACGAAAGTTTGGGGTGGAAGCTTTGGAGGGCTTAGAGAAAAGGTTTGCGGAGGAGGGCCAAAAGAGCATGGTAAGTAAGTCGGCTTTCCCCCGATAACATACATGCCTGACGCTCGACCTCAAGAATGCACTTGGGCTGGTGCAAGGATTGCCGTTCTGCTTCGCCAGCCATGACGTCGCATACGAAGGCCGTCGCTGGGCCGCTTGGCCACCCGCCCCGAAGATCGTTGTGCTCCTCTGTCGACATGTCACCTTCCATCTAAGAAGCAACTGTTGGAGGTTCGCCGCCTGTGACCGTCATGGGAATATGCAACCACTGCTCGCAACACTAAACGCGTACAACCGACTAGCACCAAGTGCTTTGAAATAGTGTTAGATGCTCCAGACTGCAGAGAAAACCTTAGTTTCACCTCTCGTGCGTCTCATCAACGTCAGAAAGACATGTTCGAAGCTGCCTGGCCCTCTCCGAGTCAGTCCTTTCGGAGTAAAACACCGATGTTGTTCAGAAGGGGCAACTTCGAAATGGGGCTTATAATATTTTAAACTTTGGGCAACTCTCCCGTATTGTCTTTGCGCCGACGAACTAGGCAGTCTTCGTGACATTCATTTTGAGGTTCCCCTATTCCACATCTACTTCTACCTACCTTATTTACATGTCTTTGCGAATGCTTAGTCGTCTTTCCTTCCATTGACCTTCTGTATTTCGACCGCACCACCGAGAGAAGATACCCTCTCTCAAATGCAGTTTCAATTAACATCAGTATCCAAAAGCCGAAGCTGAGTAGCAGCAAACGCTGCTGGAAGTGGCCGGTGTCTCTCCCCTGCCAACTCATCAAGGAGGCCTAGTCTCCAATTTCCATGGATCGACGTGGGCTCATCTGGACAGCTCGAGTCACGAAGCGCCTGTGTCGGACCCAGAAAGCACCGGGTCTTCTAAATGAAACCCTCCCAGAATTGGTACAGGTTACGATATATACGACACTGGCATCATTCGGTGGATATTGAGGTAAATCACGGCTGATACGAAGTGAAGTACACTAATGTTAAGCCTGTTACTCCGTAGTAGCCCCCTAGTACTTATTTCTCATATAAATGTAGCTGTTGTTCCCTCTCTTCCTGCAAATGGAAGTAGCAGGACACCCTACAATAAGTCTCCTACGCCACATATCAGCCCTCTCATCTGCTATCTATCGCTCTGGACTGTACCCTCTACAACTCGACGATGCAGATCTCGTCTCTCCTGCCAGTCCTCTTGACTATCGCTTCCGTGGCGGCAATCGAGTCAAGAGCCACATGTCGTCAACACAGCGAGCAAAACAGATGCATCATGTCCGCGAATCGCTTGGCATGCGACTGGCCACGATACTGCCCAGATGGGCAAAGCGTCGAACACATCGATAACGCACCGCAGTGCAAAGGAAAAGCGGAGGACTCTCCATGCACCGGATACTGGAAGTGCTGTACCAAATGAGCCTACCGAGAAGTTTGCGAAAGGGGCATTCTGCGAAGAGGTCGAAGCGTGGCATGCAAGAAGCGAAATCTGAGGCTGTTTAATTGGTACTTGCTCAACGGACAGACCATGGACTTTGGGGTATCAAATCGAAATTCAGAAGAGAGCAAAATTCATAAACGTTTGCTAGATACGGCAAACACAAATAGTACGATTACTTGGTGGATCACAGCGTATACATCCGTCCGTCTAGACCTAAATTCTGCCCGTGACTTAGCTTTGCTGCTTTATTGAACCGCCACAGATGAATGTCCATGATCACAACCAGTAAAATACTGGCCATGGAGATTGCAAACCTGGTCCAGATACCAGTCTGCAAAGACGGCCGTCAGTAACAGGAAGAACCTTCAAGTAAAGGCGAAAACAACTTACCGTGTAATGCGGGCTCTCACTTGACGTGAATGCTGTGCTTGTAATGATGCCCCCTAGGCCCCCTCCAATTAGACAAGTCGCCGACGCAACAGCGCTTGGAATAAGATGTGATGTTATTGGCTTGAAAGGGGAGCACGCCAGGGGCGCACAAGTGCAGGAACCCGACACTTGCGTAAAGCCATCAGAAGATTTTTCCATACATCAGGGCGAGAACTTACTTACCAAGAAAGGCGCCAAAGTAACGAGCCCCATTACCCTTTCCGTAAGCCGTGATCAGCATGTTTACGGCTGTCAAAGCCTGGTGAACTGCAACGATAGGTCCCCGCGTCTTGTACTTGTCACCTAGCCAGACAGACGAAACCTATTGTGGCTGCCAAGACGTATGGGGATCCAGACAATAGCTATGCTTCGGTACTGCTGAAGCCCATGCCGCTACGAAGAATGGTGAGCAGGAGGTAGGAGTATACTTGGCCAGGCAAAGTAGACGCCATGAGGTTGACAGCCCAGAAGTAGAGACACCATTCTTTGAGGTGGTGGAGAATCTTGCCTTCCTCGGCGTCACCTCAATTATGGTTGGTACAGGCTATGACGAATTCTTACTTACTAAACTTAAGAAACTGACCAACTTCAGTAGAGAAATACTCAATAACAGACCTACCCACTCCGCAACTACCACAATAACAGCTGCCTCAATAATAAAGATCCATGTTACTTATCAACATACGATCAGGACCTTTCCAGGAGGCTCACTTACAGCTCCAGCCATCGAGACCGCCTTTACCCGTCTGAAGAATTAAGACGTACGCAAATATCGCAGAGAATCCACTACTGAAAACGGACAGGATCCAAAAGCCCGAGAGTCTTTTGCCAACTTCAAAGCGAGGCCAACAGGTTATGAGGTAGATGCGGCCTCCATTTCATTCATCTTCAGTTGAAGACGTCTTGGGAAGAGTCAGAATACTCGCTGGTCTCACCTGGCAAAAGCTCAGCTGCAAGTATTCCGAGGAGTCCACGACATAGGGCCATTACGACCTAGCTTTTGACGAATCCCATACCGATGATTGCGGCGCCAAAGCCGACTCCAAGATACAACGGCCAGTTGGCTACGCCAGCTTTAGGAAGCACGAGATCCTGAAACGTAAACGATTTTTCACGAATGCAAAATCTAATAAGGCTTACATAGTACATACACTCGGGATCTCGAAAATATTACCCAGGGGCTGGCACATCTGTCTGAGAGCAACAGAAAGTCGAGCGACATAAAGGTAGGCGACGAAGAAAGCCATTACAATGGCGGTGTGCATGTTACCAATACCTAGGCCAAGATCCTCTTGTATGCCAGCAACAAGGGCTACCCCAAGGTTCGTGCGGTCTATGAGATAAATGGAGTACATTGTTTCAAGGATTGGCAAACGCCTGAAATCAAAACGGCGGCTAAATTCCGCATCAGCGAGCATTTATAGTGAAATATCACAGCCGTTGCAGTTTGGCACAATAAACCCACATGGTCTTTCTCTGATCAGAAGGACTGAGACCACAGAGGACCCAACGTCTCATTTTTCGACATCCTCGACATGACTTGGATCATGTGTTTTCTCATCAATAATGTGATCCTCGGCGCCTTGGCGAAGGTCTTTTGTAACAGACTGCCGGCTCATGATTGATATTCAGCATTCCACCTTCACTTCTCTTAGGTATTAGCCAATGAAATTGGTAAAATAACCCCAACGCCATGAACCAACGCGATGGTCATGAGCGAGCTTCATCAGCTTTCAGATATGAGCGTTCCTTTCGTCCGTCAAGTCTATCATCCGCAGGGTACATGCCATTATGACTTGATATTGGCATCAATCTATATAGCTTGAACAAAAGCAATCACTTCAACACACTCCAGAGTCAGCAATCATATCGACACCCCAGCTGAAAGTGCTGCAGAGGAGCCGATTTAGACGCGGGGTATTCCAGGGTAGTGCGGGGAGAGGGGACTGTTCCGGTCAAGGTCCGGCTCCGGCCACCCGCCAAAGTCGGATGGCATCCCAACACCCCTCGCGGAGTAACCATTTTTATTTGCTGGATAATCGTCATTGAGGTGGAGAAAGTCCGATGATAATGACTCATAGTGTGAGAGACAGTCTCTGTGAATACTACGTCATGTGTCAGTAGGGTAGCTATTGTATGCTCACTCCTCAGTCATCGCCGAATACCCAACTTCTCGAAGCGAATGAAGTGAAAGCCAACGAGAGCGACCTACCCAGAAATCTCCCACCCAAACGATGAAGTCTCTGCTTCGCGGACCTGAATCTTGGCGTTGTCTACTGCAAGGGCTCGTCTGGAGAACAGCAACAAGAGCTCGCATATACGCCCACCACTCCACTGCGGCCTCCGACTGCGTTGCAATCTCACCTGCTCAACTAGATTATCAACCTCTCGTTGATGATCTTTTCACGCAAGGTCAGTTTAGACCCCGCAATGCGACGCGATAGATGTCAACTCCATCAACCCCTCTTCGGTGGATATATACACTGCTTTGTACTGCGGTGAGGTGACACTCGGTTCTGTATAAGAGGTTAGGACATTACAGGTCGAATGGATTCTCAAAAGTTCGGGTCACTAGTCACAGTAATTTCCAGCCTGATGAAGGTGCGACTAACGCTTCTGCCACTTCTAGGTCAAAGGGTGTTGGGAGCTGCAAATCCCAGCACAGCCGCGTTTTCCCAGCGGCCCTGTGAGAAGGTCGAAATCCCATCATTTGGTGGTTTCGACGTGACTTATTCCCTCGGGTCGGAGGTTTACAACTACACTCTACCGTACTTACCGTCCGTACCCGCCATCAACTTCTGCAACTACACACTCGCTCTCAATCACCATGGCGCCGACGACATCGTTTTCGTGAGCATATGGCTTCCACTGGACGACTGGAACGGTCGATTCCTGGCGACTGGCGGCGGAGGCCTTGCTGCCGGAACATTCGAATCCGAGCTGACAGAGCCCGTTTCCAAGGGCTATGCTGCCGGCTCTACCGATGCAGGGCTCACCCTCAACCATACCATTGACGCCAACTCTGGCAAATGGGCTTTGAGAGCGGATGGGACCATCAACGAGGCCCTGATTGACAACTTCTCATCTCGCTCTATTCACGAGATGGCTCTCATTGGAAAGGCTGCCGTTGAAGTCTTCAACGGCGTTAAACCACGGCACTCCTATTTCAGAGGCTGCTCTCAAGGGGGGAGACAGGGATACTTCGCCGCGCAGTACGAGCCCGGGGACTTTGATGGTATCCTGGCCAACGCACCCGCCATTAATACACCGCAAGTCTCACCAGCCGACTTTTGGCCGTCGGTGGTCATGGGCAACATTGCCGCACCCCCGCAATGCGTTTTCGAGAGGTACCAGCAGGCGATTATCGACGAGTGCGATCCGTTAGACGGGGCAGCTGATGGACTCATCTCGGCCCCAGAGAAGTGCGTCTACGACACAGAGAAGCTCATTGGACAGGAAGTCAACTGTTCAGACACGGGCGGTCCGCTCTCGATCACGACAGAGCATGCCGAAGTCGTTGGCAAGATACTCGAGGGTCCAAGGTCATCCTCGGACGAGTCCTTGTGGTACGGAAATCCTCCGGGAGCTTCTTTCAGTGGCCTAGCCAATACTGCAACGAACAATGGTGTAACGGTGCCGGTACCCTTCTCCCCAGCTGAGGCCTGGATGCGGTACTTTGTCGCCCAAGACCCAGCCTTGGACACCGCGTCGCTGTCTTTTGCCGAGTTCGAAGACATCTTTGGCAAGTCCGTGGACAAGTACACGAAACCGTATGGAACGGACAACCCCGATCTTACAGCTTTCAAGAACGCCGGCGGCAAGCTGTTGACCTGGCACGGTCTGGCCGATCCTCCCATCACACATCCTGGCACCACATTGTACTGGGACAGATTGCAGCAGAAGATGGGGGGTCCAGAGGCACTCTCTGACTTTTACCGCTTGTTCCTCGCACCTGGAGCTGGACATTGCAGTGGCGGCTATGGACCAAACCCCGTCGAGCCACTCGCCGTGTTGGTGGACTGGGTTGAGAATGGGAAAGCGCCGGATACCTTGTTCGCAGTCTTGGCTGAGAATGGGACAAACATCACCCGAGAACTGTGTCCCTATCCTCAATCTTTGAAGTATAGAGGGCGTGGGAGTTTGAGAGATGCCGATAGTTTTGTGTGTGAGGATTAGCAAGTACGTCACCGCCGACCAACGATTAAGTAACATGTAGCTGTTGCCTTGAGAATGCGAAGTAAAAACACCTTCCAGACTGGTTCGAGCAGTATTGATGCTGGGAAAAGACAAAACGCTCTCGAATTCCTGGCATGTTCGCGTGATAGCTGTGGGTGCCATAGCGCCTTTCCAAAGTCAAGTTTCGGGATTTCTGTTGAAACCCGCTTACTGTACGAAGAAGTCAGTAGTAGATGATTGAGTTAAAGACTATGATGGTTTTGAGAATTGTTTGGAAGACTGGTTGCATAATGTGTGTAGAACCGACCACGATCTGACTTACTGGCTGAGATACCAAGTAGGCAGCTTGCCAGATTGCTTGACAGTGGGCTCGGACTGGTATCGAAGGAGTTTGTGTATGAGCCTCAGGACAGCTAGAATCTTGGTATCGGGACAGCCGTAGAACTGCCCGGTCGGTTTGCCGCAACCTTTTCCACAAAGGTGGCAGCTTCCTCGAACCCTCGACGGGTTCCCAGCCTTCCAGAATGACGCGGACGGGAACGTCATCGCTCATCTCATCTTCGACTGCAAGTATACTTCTGGGTAATGCTACACGCCCGCTGAGGACCTCGTTCGCCACCCTCCAAGTGCTTGCGTCTGGGACATATCCTGGGCCTCCAGATTCCTACCCGGAGGCGAGACATTCGCAGACCGAGACAGGTTCCGCCACTATGACGCCGTCTTGCTGTCTAGTAAACCAGCTGGCGAGCGAGGAAGTAAAGAGTGCAGCGCAAGGAACTCTGAAAAGGGAATCTGCGGTTGGCATAGTCCGTCATTGCCAAAGTCTCTTGCTCTTTGAACGATGTTGTCGGCTGTTGTGTGTACAGGGTGCCCCCAGGTAGCTGTCATAGTTTCAGGGGCAAAGTCTTGCCAGGATATGTCTTGAACGGTGTTCGGGCTAACTACACCAGAGATCATATGGTTCTCGGTCTGTTTGTGGGTGTCTTAATAAGCTTTCTGCGCGCTGGATGTGTCGTCAAGGTTTGCGGAGAAGCTTGGAGCATTTGTGTCCCACCGCTTTGGGATTGAGTGTGTCGAGAAAAGTAATTCGGCTAGCTTATCACTTTGTCGGGTCATGTCGCTGATCTAATTTATCACATTTGCTTTGCTGGATCCTGTCTGGATCATGGCTTAGATGGTGGCTTCGAGCCTCAAAGTACGCGATCCGATTCTTGTTCCTTTCTCGTGCAGCTCGCTGCGCCCGTATGTCCAGCTCTCTCTTCTTTTCACAGCGCGATGCTGCATGATTTTATGGCCTATCTCAAAGTCGCTGATGGCGTCTTACGCAAGACGAAAAGTCCTCGTATCTCTGGTGATATGGCATATGAGAGTGGTCGATGATGCAACCCAAGGTCGAGAGTATACAATTTGCGAGGGATCCATGGCTCAGGATGCAGCAACGCACACTGGGGAGTAGGCAATGCGGGCAAGGGATGTCTCCCAGTCGTACTGTGTTCGTAATCGCTCAATGTTGTGGACAATTTGGGCAGACCAATATAGACGAGCTAGTCGGCTAACCTCAATGTAAATGATGTAACAAGAACCTTCGGCCCAGATTCTCCTAACACGGCAATGCCAATGCCGACGACAAGGTTCAGACGCTCCGGAACGAGGACACCGACATTCACTCGAAAGGCACCCGAAGCTTTCCCACGAAGACCAAATGAAGTGAACAACAACTACGAGCGAGGACGAGATGTGGGACAACGAGACAAGATCGACGAGAATGTAGAGACATCAGCCCATCGCCGCTACTTATCCGGCTCTCCCGATGGCTATCGTGTGATAGATGCGCCAGGTTAGGTAAATACCCCTTTCATCTACAACTTCACATTCCATCATGCCTGAGCTAAAGAGCGTCGTCAGCTGTACTCCAGGAAAGGTAGAGCATGCTCTAACAGCCGCCGGCGAACTCTGTTTTTCTCAGGCACGAATAAAGCTTTATCAAGTAAACTACAGAATACATAGTCATTGGTTTCTACGAATCAAGATGGAGCCTAGTAAAAGCCAAAAAAACCCCAGGGTGTTAAGATCCTTTGGCATAAACGCAACCGGTAAAATTCAACGAGAGGAGAAGGAAACTCTGTCGAGACATCCTCTCATCCTGCATACCCGTGCCGAGACCGAGGCTTTGGACTGACGAACATTGAAGGTTCATAGACGAAGCATCGTCAAAAGGGAGCATCCTGGAAATTGGTAACTACCCAGGCACATGCGAGCGAGGCTCAACAGTTAACATCGACTAACTTCAACGTGAGTCATATGAAGGAGCAAGAGATTCCGAAATGGCCTTACTACATGGGTCTAAGTGTTTGGCGGTACCTTACCTAAAGCACTCGGAATCCAATCAACAAGTGCTTGTATTCTCACAGGCAGTGTTGCCCAGCAAGTTCAACGATGACCAGTTTGTTCAATCAAGTCAATTGAGACTACCAAAGTGTCTCACGATCCACAATGGTTGACAGATCCACGCTGCCTCTCAAATTATCCGTCTTCTTCGCTCTGTTCATCGCTCCTTTCATCGCGACCGTCTGGTTCTTCGGCCGTTCTATCACTATAACGCCTCATTTCGTCCACTTCTTGAAACGGTCGGTCGTCGGTAGCCCCGTGAACATCAAGCCTGTTGCAGCTTCTATACAAGCTCCCAGGGCAAATGTGTGGCGAGACCTCAGCGACGAAGAAGTGCACAGTGTCACCAAGTGGCTGCTTGGCAAGAAAGATCTCAACCTGACCGACCCAGAGTCTGCTGGGCCGTGGTCGAATACAATGTGAGTGTTGTGATGAGGCTTTTGAGGACATCTTCAAGCGCTGATACGACCCCGCAAGCTTGTTTGTCGAGCTCAACATACCGAACAAAACGGACGTCCTCCCATACCTCGATAGCAACACGAGTGATCAAGCACCGACCAAGTACGCGCGGGTGCTCACCACTCGTCATGCTACCGAGGACGCCTCCTGGCAAGAACTTCTCGTTGGCCCTCTCCCAATTAACGACAAAACAACCGTACAGCCGCTTCAATACATACTCACCCGCAAGACCAACGGTACTGTCCGCTGGCTCGACCCAGATGTTCACGGCGCATTGGAGAAGGAGTTCTTATTCAAAGTTTCGGCTTCCATTGCGGATATCACCAAAGATCTCTGCGGAGGCGTCGCGCTTGGGCAAGATAACGATACCATCGCTCTCGTGGGGCTGACCACTCCATACCAGGAGGATACAGAGGGTGTCATTGTACGCTGGGACGAGTTCAAGAGGAAGCCCAACAGCCAATTCGACACTCAAACCCTTCTCCCTCTGGGCCTGTTCCTAAAGACTGATGTCACTGGAAGGGATCCCAGCAAGTGGCGAGTTATGGGCTGGTTTTATAATGATATATTCTACAAGGACACAGAGTCATTTCGGGCCGCGTACCAGAGCCCTGTCTTCGAGAGACTGCAGCCAAACGTTGAAGGAGACTGGGCTCGCACGGATCGACAAGGTCCTCCTTTGCAACACGATTTACTTCCTCCCCCCAAATGCTGCACCCAAATGGCCAAGCCCGGTTCTCTGTAGACAAAGATGAGCAGTATGTCTCTTGGATGGACTTCACCTTCTACATCGGCTTCTCGCATGACACTGGCATGTCACTATACGACATTCGGTATCGGGGGGAGCGGGTATTGTACGAGCTGGGGTTGCAAGAGATACTTGTACACCACGCAGGCAAGTATTGCCCTGACCTTAACAACAGCAGCCATTCGTCTCATGCTGTGTATCTCCAATATTGAAGCAGACGCTGACTACGACATCAGGGTCAGGTCCGTACGAGTCTGGCCACGTTTCCCATGATTCCCACGTGGGTATCGGCCGCTATACCCTTCGTCTTGTTCCAGGCTATGACTGTCCTTCCTATGCTACTTTTTGGGATACTCGCAGTCACTCGGGAGGCGGAACCAACCTTCGGCGAGACACCATTTGTATCTTTGAGTACATGGCAGATTCACCTATTCAGCGACACACGGCCTTTTCGTACCTGTCAATAACCAGCAACATCTACCTCACCGTCCGGACGGTCAGCACCATAGCTGACTACGACTACGTCATCAGCTACAAGTTCTACATGGATGGCTCGATAGGGGTAGAAACACAGGCATCGGGCTACATCATTGCAGCTCATCGCGCCCACAACCAAGACTATGGGTACAGAATCCACGATCACCTATCAGGTTCCATGCACGAACACATTATCAACTTCAAAGCAGATTTCGACATTTCCGGGACCAAGAACACCGTGCAATTAGTCCGGAACATACCCGTCAGACAAGTCTACCCCTGGTCCAACGGCAAGCCTCGCAGTACGATGCAACTCCAACGCCTCTTTGTCGCCAACGAAGATGAATCGCGCTTGAATTGGGATGATAGCGAGGCCCAAAAGCAACTGATAGTCGTGAACCGAGACGCCCTGAACGAGTACGGCGAGATGCGCGGCTACCAGGTTGTCCCTGCGCAACCTGCTGCCGCTCTCCACTCCCGCTTGACGGCCGTGAACAGCACATCTCTTGGGCGAACGGCCGGCTGGAGCTCACACGACGTACACATCACCGCCCAGCATGATACCGAGCCCAGGTCGGCGTATCCTTTCAACGCTCACGACCTGTTCGACCCCCCCATCGACTTTGACCGCTTCTTTGACGGCGAGAGTCTCAACCAGACCGACCTCGTCGTATGGTTCAACCTCGGCATGTACCACCTACCGCACTCTGGTGATCTGCCCAACACGCTCACCTCGACGGCTCACGCTGGTGTCAAGTTGATGCCGGTGAATTACTTTTCCCTGGATCAGACACGCCGGACGGCCAATCAGATTAGAATGGACTTCGGCAAAGGCAAAGTCTCGCACCTTGAAACTTTCGGACGGGATATGAGCAGGGGAGGCGGGGCCGAAGGCGAGGGGTGCTGCTGGATGAATTCCCAGACTGCCTTGGCCGAGCTCAACAACTACACAAGCCCCGTCGAGGGGAGCAGCTCCGCGGACAGTATCTGAGTGCGTACTGTAGGTTTAAACAAGTCCGTAGTATCAAGGCAGCCGAACTTGCCGGTCAAAGTCTCTTGATGACAGAACAAACTCAATTGGCTGCTTTGCCAATTAGCATTTCTGTGGACTTGGTTAGACACGGCGCACGTGGCTCGGTGCTCAATTAAGGTACTCGCCAAGCGAGGGGTTCGGGTCATAGATCGTAGACAAGATTGGCCAGAAGACCACATGGTCATCGTAGAGGGTCGGTGTACTCATCAGGAGAGAGCTTTCACTGATGCCTTTTCGGTCTCTGTGGTATCCAGCATGGTTCAATGACGCGCGTCTTGGCTGCAATTTACATCATTTCTGTCAATAACTTCGTTGATTGAAACTTGACGTGCATGGCATCTGTATCTCTGAAGAAGAGGCTGACTATCGTTGCCGTATTCAGTCTTCATGGTGGAACTTGATCTTCCCCGCTCAATACAGACCAAAAAGCTAACTTCAGCCCTCGGTCCGTTTCTTCTGACTCGAACAGGAGAAACACGTCCAAGTAATTTCGCCGCTAATGAGCGTTTCTTGCAATGCTGCTAATTCGGATTCGGCAAACGCGCTCAATGGTGGTCTGCTTGAAAGAACTTTGTACGCCCTACAGCTTGCGGGTCGTCTGAAGTTTTGACTGCGGAATTTACCCCAAGGAGAAGAGAAATTGACCCGGTGAACGGTCGATTGTTGAAGCTTCCAGATACTTTGTCATCGACAAGGCCCGAGTTTGGCAGATTTTCCGCCGGCTACCACGACCGACGAGAAGCCTGGAATCTTATGCGTCACCGTCTCATGTTGCTCTGGTTGACGAGTCTGGCATATTGAGCCTACGCGTATGAAGCAGGGTACATGGTGAGTTTTTGGACGTGGAAATCAGGAGAGGCCCCATGTACAGCCTATTGGAAAGCGGAAAGCTTCTGTTGTGGTGCCCCAAACGGAACTGCATTCATTCAAGATTTCCTTGTTCATGCTCTCGCAAAGACTTCATTCTGCATACAGCAACAAGACCGGGGTCCAGAAGTGTCAGAATCCCAACGGCAGACGCGCCGCCACCGCGTCGTAAATGGTTCTCCGAAGCGCTCGCAAACGACAACGTTATCATGACACAACTCTCTTCAATAAGATTGAACAATCAGAGGAGAGAGGGTGGGCGGTGACTTTGGCCGTTGACATTACCATCAACAGAGACCCCCTCCCCAATCCTTTCACTCTGACTAGCCGCAGCAGCACTAACAAGAAGAATCCTCGGTATTGCATCTCATATTTGGCAACGTCATAGGATGTCAGAGTCATTCAGTCTCTTCAACCTCGGCAGCGCAAATCTATTCCTTCTGCTGACGCGTTTCACAACCATTGCCGTACAAAGTAAACATATCTCCGTCGGACTCCTGGACCCTTGCATTGAGAAAAATGCGGCGGACCCTGTTCTTTCGATCCTCCATTCAAGGCTCCTGAATTCTTAGTCCGTCCACGTGGAGGTCAGGGTCCGTCCAATCTCCGCCATATGTCATCTGTGCGATGGCTCGCTTCCTCGCCCAGTCCCTGATTTTGTTGAAATCGCGGCAACTATGTGGCATATTTGCCCGGTGGCGGCTCTTCTGCAGCTCTTCGTCCCATTGAAGAACCAGTGGCGTCACATCCGAGTGGCACATGATAGACTGCCTGATGGAGTCAATGCAATGTGCCAGATGGTCTTTCTTGAGTATGGCTGCGTGGTAATCGTCCGCGTAGTAGTCGGGCCAGACCGACATTCGGAGAGCATTCTGTGAGCATGACAGTCAGAACAAGATCCGCATGAGTTGACAATAGGGGGGTTTTCGCGCGTACGAGACAATGAAGTTGGTGGAAAACATCTAGTTTGATCCAATAGAGATCCGGATGCCTTGGGCCGAGGGTCGAGGTTGCGTTGGAGAGACGCTTGGCCTCATCTTTGGTGATTGCTTCCCCTACGCTGACTTTTTGGAAAAAGAACACACAAGTTAGCTCTCCAAGTAGATCTAGCCGCTATCGTACCAGCTTACAGTGCCAGTGCTCAGCCCATCGCCTGTCCATCTCCTCAGAAGGAGGGCCGTAGTACTCGGCGACCCCGTCACCAAAGCCTTGTGTAAATGTGTGTAATCGGTATTCGATGACATCTTGAGCTGGACCTATATGATGTTCAGTGAGCATTACAGTAAGTTGAGAATGCCTTCGTCGGCCTGGCTACATCAGTCTATGCAGTCGAGTTGTCAGACTTACTGTACAGCAGCTGACCACATAGCCGTTTCGCTCTGGAGACTCGGTGCTCGGCGTAAGTCCAGCCCATAATCAGTGTGCCCATCAGCCAGGAAAAGAGAATAAGTGATAGGCGTGCTCTTCTCCACGTGATGTTGTCAGACTGGGCCCTGCTCGACCGCTCCATTCGATCTGCTTCATCATCATTGCATGTAAGAAGCCACTGGGCAGATTCATCTTTGACCGAGGCCATTGTAATTCCTTGATAAAAAATGTTTTGGAGGGAGAGGCAAAATAGCTGTTGCTCCTGAATCCCATGTGGTCAAGGTGGAACACCAGGTCCAGTCTATATCCAAAGCTAACCCCCGAAGTCCCATTCTTGGACGCCGATTTGGAAGGCGACTGCATTATCCACACGATCGGCATTCATCATATGACTCGAGCATGCCAGAAGACGATTTGGCATATCCCAGATCACGTCCCTCCCCTCACCAACTGGAAGTAGTGTAGTAACCAGTCGAGAAGCCGCCCACTCGGAGGCCAACTCAAAAAGCAGACTAAACTTAATGGTTTAGTTCGCCTGTGATTTATCCATTCTAGCCACTCAGATGCGTAAGCATAGGTCCTATCGTTTCTGCATACAGCAGCACAGGCTTCCAGCGAGACCGCAGACAGGTCTCTTATTACACAATCGGTGACGTCAAAATACCGGTGAACATCAAAGATTAAGCAACGCTGAAATCAAATCAGGGAAGCTTCGGCTCCATGTTTCGCTATATACTTAGTTGTGAAATTGATTCTCTTGCCGTCTCTTTGAGTTTTGGCGGCGTCAACGCTCATGCCGAGCCGTTCCGTTACTAGTGATGATCTTCGTTACCCTGGCTTTGATGAGCTGTAGTTGATAACGCAGAAACACAGTTCTACGAAGCATTAGGGAGTTTCTAGCTTTCTTTGAAGAGGGGAAGCGGTGACAAAATACATGGATGCTTTGATTCCAGTATATCACGAGTAAGTTGGCGAGGAGAGCCTCACCTCGACATGATACTGTAATATCAAACTACTTCGTCACTAAGTCGATAGACTAAGCAGCGAGAAAGTAACAAGTCGGGCAGACAATTACCGCTGAACTTTCTCCGCAATACACTGGTTCTGTAGTCTCTCCAGCTGCTTTGATGACTCTCGGCAGATATCAGCGGGCTGAACGGACACTTCGGTCCGGGCATGAGATGATGGTTACTCTGATTTACTTCTTTGCACGGGCTTCTTAACAGATACTTAGCAAGGAAGTATGAAGCCCAGTTATCCTAGCTAATATGACGAGAGAATTATTTTGATTTGGCTCTCGTCGTTTCTTTCAGCATCGGCAAGTAGCTCGCAAAATCTGCGTCACTCATTAGCTTCTGATTGAACACTGTTTTTGAGGTCTCCAGCGGTGGGAACTTCGAGCATTCGTAAGACCCCAGGAATAAGGAAACGTAAGATGGCATGATTTCACATGTAGACATGCCGACATACTGCTTTTTCTCGAAAGCAGTAAGTTCCGAGTCAACCATGGGCCTCCATCAGCTCTGTGATGGAGGTTGGGACAACTATTTAATAGACGCCCTCCTCCTCAAACCTCTACCGTTTCTTTCCACACACAAACACATACCAACGCCATCAACTACTTCAACCCATTTTCTATCAATCAATATTCCCCAGTCTCTCAAAGAGAAATTACTTGCCAATATGCAGACCGTCTCCGTCATTATCGGCCTCGTCGCCCTGGCCATGGCAGCCCCAGCCCCGATAAGCTATCTCTCCATCGACTTGAAGTCTAGATAACCCGCTGACGGTGACAGGAAACTGCCGGCACCAAGGTTTTGCTCGTCCGCTCTCTTGACGACTTGGCCCACGTCGCTCCAGGTGGTGTTGTTCAGGTAAGCCACCAGGCACCTATGTCTTTATACGTGAGTCATAGCTAACTCTATCCCGCCCCAGCTCAAGCGGGTTAAGCGTTGTGAAATCGCTGCCGCTGCCCCGGAGGGAGCTATTGTCAACAAGAGAGAGAATGCTTCTGCCGCCAATGGGCCCCCTTCAGATTGCGAGGACTTGCCGACATTCATTACCAACTGGTAGTGAGAACAAGACGTCAGCAGGTGTCCAAATTGCCAATGATGATGGGAGGAATTGTTTTGGCCACATTGAGAGTTGAATGCCGTCCTAGTGTGAGGATTCAACATCCCTCCAAGGACTTCATTTTAGGTCTTGAATTCAACTCACTAAGAGCGAAGTCAACCAAATCCCTTCTAAAACAACTTCCTTGGGGACTATAACTACAAGCCTATAGGGTACATCCTCAAGATATTAGGTAGAACAAACTATCGGTAACACCATGCCGCAAGGCATACGTTAACGCCTAAGGCGCGTACACCTCCGTACGTATATGGTATATGTATCTATACGCCCCAGAGGTGTAGGGTATACGTAGCCGTATACCTTTATCCCCCCTAGTAATACCTATTACTAGCTATAACTAAGTACTATAGTATACTATAGATCTAGAGCTTTATATACTTATATATAAATATATAACGTAAAATAACAACAATAATAATAAGGAATACTAGAACTTTTTTATAGTTATATAAATAAGATTATATATAGTATATAATTATCCCTTATTAGATAAACTAATACTAATTAGTAATTAATTTATCTATTATTACTATACTATAAATTAGTAAGGTTTTTATATAAAAAGAAATAATTATAACTTTTACCTAAAAATCCTAAGTAAAATAGAAGATTATAAATATTAATTTAGATATTTTATAAATATTACTTTACTTTTATCCTTAATAAAATACCTCTAAATTAATATACTAATTTTACTCTATAAAATACTAAAAATATATATTATACTCTTTAATATATACTAAAAAATATTTAGTAAATATAATATTTTTTAGAATACTACTAGATATTATAATATATAAAATTTATAATATCCTATACTTCCTATATTTAAGAAACCTATATAATATCTCGAAACCCCTATATTTTCTTAAAAATTATTTCTTTTTTAAAAAAACTTTATATTTTTTTATTAAAATATCTAAACTATACCCTAACCTAGATACTAAAATAAACACTAGTATACTAATAACTTAGGTAATAGCCTAGGTAATCCTAAGTAATAAATATATAATCCTGAACTATTTTTAACTACTTATTAATATAAATCTATTTAAAAAACCCTTTAAGATTAAATATAATAAACTTATATAAATAAATACCAAAGATATTACTACTCTTATAATATTTTATATTAACTAATATAACTATATAAAACTCAATAAGTATAAGCTTTTTAACTATTTTAAAATAGATTTTAATAAATAACTTATAATAATATAAAAACTCGTTAATAATAATATAGTCTAGTACTTTTAAGACTACTTTATTAACTATAAAATAAAAATTAAGACAAATAATAAAAAAATCTACTTTATACTATACTACTTTACCTAATATAAATATTTCAAATACTAAACTATTGAGAAACTTAATAAAACTAAGAAATATCTCCTAAACCTTAAATATAACCTCTAAAATAATATAGAATAACTCGAGAACCTTATTAATATACTAGACTTTATAATACTTTCTTATAGTATTAAACCTAAAGTTAAAATAATAATACTTATTATCAAAGCTTAGTTAATATTTAAAAACCTTATATAGTATACCTAGTAACCTCTACTATTTATATAAAATACCCTATTTTATCTACTACTTATATATAGTATATAACTTCTACTACTACTAGCAAAACTACTAATCCCTAGATAATATAATATAATAAACTCCTACTACTAAGAAAATAACATAGAAAACCCCTACTAGTAAGAAATATACTAAGATAATAATAATATATAGTATCTTACTCTTAAATATTACTCTTATACTTCCCCTATTCCCCTATTTAAAAACTTATCTACTAAATATACTATAAACTTTATAAAATTATATAATAAAAATAAAAAGTATAGTAGAAACCTCTATAATATTCTCAAAACTAAAATCTATATCTTTTAAAACTATTATTTCAAGTTTAATATCCTATATTATATATAAGCTAGAGTTTTCTCTATTATACTAAAAAATTAAACCCTTAATTTTTATTATAATAACCTTATAAATACTAGCTAAAACCTCAACTTTAACTAGATAACTAAATAGGTTAAAAAATACTTCGAAAATAATAAAATCTACTAGATTTATCTTTCTAACTAGTAAAATACTACTCTTAAAAATATAATAGTTAAAAACCTTAACTAGAATAAAAAGGAAACACTCGAGATACTTATCACGAAACTCACTAACCTCTAGAAGATATTTAGGGCTAACTAGTATACTAATAAAACCCTCTATAACTAACTTATAAATATATATTATAGTATACTAGAATACTAGTTAATACTTTTTAGTTTTATACTAATTTCTTAAAATTTCTATAACTAGTTATATTTAACTATAAGTAACACTATAGTACTCCAAAAATCGTAATACTTTTAAAATAATATAAGTAGTAGTAATATACCTAAGGACTAGTTTTAGACTAACTATATATATAATATACTTCGAAATAATACTTGAGGTTATAGCTATATTCCTAGTTATTCCTTACTACTTTAGAATAGATATTATTTTCCCCTAATTTCTATATATACCTATACTAATAAAAAGTACTATAAATATAGTAAAATAAGTTACTAGTTAATAAGGTATATTCTCGAGGAATAATATACCTTATATAATAAATATAAGTTAACTATTAATCTAAAAATACTTTCCCTAATAGTATACTAAACCTTTCTCGCTAAATATAAAAATATAGATAACTTTAATAATAATTTCTAAATACTCCTAAGAAATAATAAGAATAAAAAGCTTATTACTTAATACTAGATATAATATAACCTTAAAAACTATACCCCTATTAATCTTATAATATCTAATACCCCTAAATAGTTCTTTATATTATTTTTCAGTAAATATCTTACTACTATAAAGAAAAATAAAATTACTTAAATCCTCTAAGATTAGGTAGTACTATATACTTTTACTAAGTTAAATATTATTTCCCTTAAAATTACTAAAAACACGGATATAACCCTTATATATACTTTTATACTTAAAAACTATTACTTAGTAACTATTTTTTAAAGAATTTTACCTAACTTAAATACTACTAATTTCTTAACTACTAGGTACTCCTAGTTTATAACTTTTAAATAGATAATTAACCCCTCTATAACCCTTATACTTCTATAAAGTAAACCAGTTACGATTTACTTTAGTAGTATTAACTTAATTATAATACTTAGAATAATTAATATTCCTATACTACTTAGTACTATTATATTTTATATAGTACTATATAATACCCCTTTCTTACTCTATTTTATAGATATAAATTACCTCAATATAATATTTAATAATATATATAACTAGTTTTACTAAAGTAAAAAAGTTATACTTATTATTTAGAAATAAAAACATCTATAGATATTCCTTAATAAAGAGAAGATACTTACCTCTACTTACTTTATAGAATTAGAAATATAGAAACTCTACTATTAATTCAGATATTTAACTATAATATATTTCTATAATATCTTTACTAAAATAAGATATCCTATTAAATACTATACTTTTAAAACTCTTAAGTAGTACTACTACTAATACTAGATATATAGTACTACCCCCTCCCACTTTTATTTTACTATATAAGAAAATATTAAATTTAACTTTAAAATTATTATTGATATTATCTATATTGATAACTACTTTATTCTCTATATTATTAACACTACTAAAATATTTAATACTACTTAATTTTTACTTAATATATTAGTAAAAATAATATAAGAAACCTTTAAAATATACTAAATTAACTCGTATTAAAACTTTCTAGATTTTATCATAACTAATATAGGAATAATATTTTAATCTAAAAAATTCAGATAAAAAATAAAAACTATAGGATTAATAGTTTAAATAGTACCTATCAAAATATATAATAGTATTAGCAAAGTCAAATATTACTATACCTTCCTCTACTAAATATATAAGATTTATTATAATAAAACCTCTATAGTAACTCGAGAAGTATCTTTTTAAGTAGTATATAAAGTAATTAATAATACTACTAAGCTAAATAATCTTATACCTATACTATTTATTTTTAATATATATTTATACCTTTTAGATAACTCTACTCTTTCTCTAAATATTTTTACCTAAACCTATACTATTTAGAAAATAATAGAAACAATCCGCTATACCTATACTAAATACATTATTAATACAACTTTAATAATATATAATAGACTTAATATCTTATATATAGTAGCTTTCTTATTTTAGTCTCTTATATATATATAGTAAGAGAAATATAATTAGTAAAACCCTTTTCACCTTATTATTACCTATAATAAAATATATATTCTTAAATTCCTTTAAAGTTTTTAAGAGTTTCGAATTATAACTATAAAACTATATTTTAAAGATAACTAAATATTCTTACTAATACTATTAATAGTAATATTACTAAATACTAGTAATTATACTATATATATCCTAGATCTTAATACTAAAACTTTTACTAAATATCTAATATCGCTAAAAAATATATATTCCCGTAGTAATATCCCGATTTTATCTATTATTATCCCTGAAAAACCCTAAAATACCTATTAAATACTATAAAATACTATTATTATATATAGTAATAATTCTACTACTATTAATAATAATCTTTTACCTCTTTAAGTTATTAGTAATACCTATTATATATTTTTTAATTTTCTAAGATAATCTATTACTACTCTAGTTTAGAGGTTTGAAAATAAACTTTATTTTATAATATACTTCATAGCTAAAGAATAATTAAATATAACTTTCTCTTTTACTTTTTATAAAAAAGTATTATTATAATACTAAGTCTACTATTTAAAAAATTAATTAAAAAAGAAATTAAAAGTATTATTACTAATAGTATTATTAAGATCATTAAATTTAACCCTATCCTCTACAAAAATTATAAGTATTTTAAATTATATATTATTAATAAAATCAAAAACAAAAATATAAATAAATATATAAGAAATCATACTTTATTATCTAAAACTTTAGTAATAATAATAAATTCGAAATATTAATATAATTACTAATAATCCAATAAAGTAACTAATAATTAATTTTAGCTATAACCCTAGCTTTCTTCTAGTATAAAAATATAATAATATAGTTTTAAGATATTACTTAAACCTATATTTAAACTAAAATAAAACTTATAAAATATATTATAACCAACTTACTATCCTACTTTAAAAAATAATACTTTCTAGACTCTATAATAATTATTATTAAACTATTATATAATTTTACTAAAACTAATACCTACTAATAAATAGTTTATTCTAAGTATTATAAAGAGTAGTTATAAATAGAAATATCTATATATAACTTATACCTCCTTATCTTATACTATACTAATAACAACTTTAGCCTTATAAGTATATAAACTAATAATACCCTTAGCTTCTCTAATACTACTTTCTTATACTATAAAGATAAAAAGCTCTAAAAAACTTTATTTAAAGTAAAGCTGAAGATAATCCTTATAATAACTACTCTTCTAGTATTTAATAGAAACATTTTAAGCCTTAATAGTAATACCTTCTACCTATACTAAAAATACCAAAAATAAAAACTAGTACTCCTTAATACTTATACTATACCTAAAATACTCAAGAAAACATATATCAAATAATATATATAAAAAGTATATTTTACCTCAATATACTAACCTAAATTATTATTTAACCTCTTATATATTATATAAACGTAATAACTTTCTATTAATAATACTACTACTCTAAATAAATACCTTAAGTAGCAAATTAAATACCTTAACTATAACCTTAACTTCATACTACTTAACTTCTTAAAAGTATATTTCTATATTTTTATTAATAGTTCTTTTACTAATAATACTAATTTCTTATTTTAACTAGGATTTATAATAATCCTAAACTAAAAAATAGTAACTAGTAATAACTAGTTTAACTTCTATAGTAACCTTATTTATTACTCTTCTATTAAAAATAAAAAAATTACTAAGAATATACTTACTTTAGAGATTTATATTATAATAGCTAGTATAGATTTCGTATATACTATTACTATAATACTCAAAAAAATCCTCAAATACTAAAACCTCCCTTATATTTTAATAATTATCTATACTAACTTATACTTACTCTATAAATATTTCGTAAAACTCAGTACTACTAAAGAGAAATGCCTAATGATCGATATTATAATATTAAAGTGGTTATATAAGTACTATAAGTTTTATAAAATATAGTAGATTAATAGAGATAATAATATTACTAATACCTTTATAAAAAGTACTTTAAACTATACCTTAAAGAGATTTATCAATTTAAACTATATAACTATTCAAATAGAAAAATAAATAACTTAAGTAGAATAAATAATAAAAAATATTTAGATATTATTAAGTAAAAGGTAAAAAGATCACTTTTAATACTATTTTATACTACTTATTAATACTATTTTAATAGCATTTTTAGTATACGATTATAGCGTTTTTAGTACTAGCTTTTATATATAAATAGAGGTATATAAGGTATACAGCAAAAAGAAAAGTTACCAGTATTAGTAATACTATACCACAAAGTATATATTAACACCTGAGGCGCATACGCCTCCGTACACATACAGCATACATGTCTATACACCCCAGAGGCATAGGGCATACGTAACTATATACCCTCATCCCCCCTAGCGACACCCGTTGCCAGCCGTAGCCAAGTGCCATGGCACACCATAGATCTAGAGCCTTACATACCTACGCGTAAGCACATAACATAACAATAACAACAACGAATACCAGACCCTTTTGCACCCGTACGACGAGATCACGTACGGCGTGCGTTACCCTCCGGATAAACCAACACAAACATATGTGTGATTGAATCCATATCCAACTGTGACATTTCGCTTCAAGTAATACTTCTTGTCTGAAACACCAACCCTAGTCACTAACTTGGCATTAGCCTCGTTCGAAAAGTTTTGTTGTATCGCAGCGTGTCTTGCTTGAACAAGTTTCACTAGCTTCCCTGTAACCTAAATTTGTACCTTCGCAGAACTACCTTACTTGGATGTCTGGCTGAATTGATATAAATGCTTTTCTCGTCCAGACCGCCCCCAGTTAGTTGAACGTCATCAACCCGACTCTGGTTCTTGTAAGATTAAGTACATAAAGTGACAATATAAGTGCATAGGGTGAGTCTTGCTGTGTATTACGTGTTGTTCAGCCCGAGGTAAGTACGTCTGTTTGATCACCGGCTAGGTACTCGAGGCCTACCTACGGGTGGCTGTTAGCTTCAACAACATGCCAACTTATTCCACGTCAACAAATTTGGTGATTGTAAATACATGAACGCCTTGTAAGGCATTTAGGTATCTTCAACACGCCTCTGTTCGAGGCTACACAGTTTTCGATATTGTCAATCTGGTTTACCTATACAGCGTCATCACACACTATACCTTACCTATAGAATTTCACTATTCAAGCTATTTTGATCAAAAGTTCAGAAGCTAGGTATGATGACAGTGATTGGGGGTGATTCGTAGATGGTGGGTCGTAGGGGGGAATCACGAAGACGGAAAGCAAACACATTCTTCGACTTGCTTCTCGTAATGATATTTTGACAGAATGGACCCAGTCTCCTTAGGCAATAGCTTTAGGAGCTTTTGACAAGGGCTCAAACGACCATAGCCGGGGACGTAATCCTGGGGCACAAGTAAAGCCTCTGGTACGCGTCAGACTTTATGGGTAGAGATGCAAGTGTTATTAAGGCAGTGCACCAATCTATGAGAGGTAGATTGTAGAAGAACAATGCGCTTAGGAAAGATTCCGGCGGAGAGTTTCGTATTCTTGTAAGCGGTACTAGGCATTACGTGTCGGATTATGCCACATGCCTACGTGTAAGCAGCGTCCCTGAGCGTCCTGACCTAAACAAGCCTTAATTTATCAGTCACTTCTTTGAGGGCTTTGTTGTCGCTGGGATACCCTGGCATTTCGAGTGCCATAGCTGGCTGCGGATGATTTTGCCCTGGAATGTTCGGACGCAGAATTCCTGACAGGGTCATTGTTGACATGAAACAAAAATAGATGGCCCTGCTCCCCCGAATCATGATTAAGCTTCAACTTCGCGAGCAATCTTGCGGCCTGAAGTGAATCTGTCCGGGGTGACCGACCTGATAATAGCTTCTGGCTTGATCAATTCATTAGCTTGCACAGGTTCTTACTTATCTTGACTGGGTCAAATTCTTCTACACCAGGCATCCCAAGGAGAGTATCGCAAGTCTCACTTGTAAAAAGTCCAATTCAATGATTTGGAGATTCAAATAGCGAAAACGAGAAATTGACAGAAGAAGCGGAGGCCACTGGCAATAGGTTTCGTGCCTGGTTTCATAAGGATAGGCATCATCGTCCGGGAACGGAGGAAACCCATTAGGCTCAAGACATATCCGACAGCGTGCTTATCAACGGAACTCCAGCTTCTTCAGGCCGCAGAGTCCACATCATCAGCCTCCGTATTCCAGCATTGTACAGACACACAGTGTTGCTCGTTACGGAGGGCCACACATAATAAAGCATTTGAAGGTCTCGCAGCGAAAGTTACTATTTGTTTCATCGCCCGGTCTCTCGCTACATGGTGAAGGTCGGCGGTCGCATTGCATCTTTGAGTAAGTCTAAGCGAGCAGCCACGAGGTCATTGTTGCAATGTTCAGCAAACGCGGCCTCGTATGGTATTCCTTTGCCTCGACAATGTATGCACATAATCGGCCGACTTCGCTTACTACTTCTCATATCATGGCCATCGCCGAGATCGCTCCGTTTCTGGGGAGACATGGTGTGAGATGGCCGAAGGTTTGTGAGTCCTGGGGCAGGGAAGTTCACATATGCTTACGGTTCGGCGGTTTCTCCTCGGCCGGGTTGCGTCAGTTGCGTTTCTTCTTACGGCCTGTGACACCTCATTTGTCCACCTCTTGGGTACTGGTGGTTGTCAAAAGAAGCGGAAGGGAAACGCGAAGTAAGCGTCACGTTCTTTTCAGCCATGGCTGATCTCTTCACTTGCACCTAAACATAATATCAGTCCAGACCACATCAAGCCCTGCGCCGAGAATCTTCATGTTCTGAGAAACTGTCACGGTCGTTGAAGGTGTCATTGGCACTCGTCTTCCGACTCAGCAGCCGCTATGGGTAGCATGGTCTCTAGACATTGACATGAAGATTTGAGACAACTGCTGTGGCTGAGCAACCTTCGACACTGTACGTGTGAGAAGTTGGTAGAAGCAAGCATTTCACGAATATCGTATTGGACTATGCCACTCGTCACAGTCGAGAGAACGAAGATCAGCCGCTCGGCCCAGGCGCTTGCATGGAAGTCATGCAAGGTTGCGAGGTAGGTTAGATCTGAGAACGCTGCCGGCAAAAGGTTCAGTCAAGCATGCTTGTTGTCTTGGTCAAATCACGGAAGATGGGTGAAACTTTTCCGTTCATTTACTTGACTCACATGTAACCATACGATCCCACCGGCATGGTTGCGATGGCGATGTGGAAGCTTTCAGATTCGATTGTGGTAACCCAATTGTCCAAGAATATTTGATGACGATACGTGTGTGTGCTGTCCCGTCAGCAACCCACCACTCCATTGTGTCTCCATGAATCGCCGTAGCCAAAGACCAAACTCGAAAATCTGTCATCTTTTCGTCACCCCAAAACCTTGGTGTGCAGTACTTGTGGGCAGAGTGGGCACACAGGATTGACAGACTGATCTTTCAGATGACGGAGACTGATCAATTGATGAATTCGGCCACGCTGCCAACGAGCCTGACTCTGATTATTCGGCTTCTCAAAGTTCCTGTTCCAGGCATGTGGCTCGGGTGGATGAGACGAGCCAAGGGTAATTCGGCGTCAATGATAGTGCCCTATCATTGTTGGTGCGGACACCGGTGGCAAAGCTGTTAGGGATGAAACTGAACAGGGTTATCGACTCCTGAGATAATCATCCGATGAATTTCAATCTTTTGCCACCCTCATTTGGCACACTTCTGCGACCTGGTGTGACAGCGCGCTCAGCCACTTCCGAGGGACTCACGAAGCTCTCTGCAGCATGAGGCTATTCCGGGCAGACCTTGCTTGGCGTCTGAAACGGTTCGTCCTCCAGAGAGGCCACTGCTTCCCGCGCTTGCCTGTCAACGAAACCACCATGGCACTATTAGGTGCGTGGTACGGTTTTGTCCTCGAGCACTGTGGACGAACGAGCCTCGGCTCCGGGGTGTTCTTCTGGGGTGAGCCAGGAAGGCTTGTTCATCACGATCCAGATCTCTGTTTGGCGGGTAAATCCCTTGGCCCCCAACTAACCAAGAAGCGACCAGGCTCGACATCACGGACACGAGGTGTCTCCGCACGCCTTGTTTGAGATCGCTGCCGTCTGGATCACTGTCGTCGACTCTAAAATCATACCTAAGCGCTATCCTGACATGAATTAGCTTGTCTACTAGTCCTGTCTTTATTGATGGTAGTCTGTAGTCCGTTTACTACAAGACTGACTTGATGATCCCTCTTTCGTACCCTTTGTCCATACTCGAGACAGGATTGGATCGTCTTGACTCTGGGATGTCTAAATTTGGACCTGTATGCCCATCGAAGCTTGTCACAGCGTCGTTTCTTTTCGCAAGGGTACAAATCGCAATCCCGGCCAACCATGTAATCGTCTCTCCAGTCATGTCCGCCGAACACCTGTCTACTGTCTGTGTCCGGGCTCGACATGGATGCCGATTGTACTTTCTTCTCTTCTCATAGGGCATCATTGGCACCCATGTTTGTGGTACAGCCAAGATTTCAAACATTGCCTCAGTCGAACACAGCACGGGCTTCATATGGCCTCGAACTTGATGAAGCCCTGAAAATCCCTGCAGACCACTAACCTCTGCAACGAGGCAAGGTAATGGGGTTGCCCACCTCCCCACGATGCACTGAGCACTACTATAACTAGACCCGGCCTCTTTCGTCCCTTCTCTCCCGGTTCGGAACTCTCTTTCTAACCCATTATATTATTCCTCCGTTTTCTCTTCTCGTTCCTTTGTTTTCCTTCAACCCATAGACTGGGCTTGTCTTTGTTTCTTTTTCATCATCTGCCAGGCTTGATGCCTCAGAACATTTTCTTCTATCGATCAACGGATATCAGTCTTCACAAACCAATCGTATTCGACCCCTAGGCGACATGGTTCGCCTTCTTCCCTGGCAGCAAGCCGTCGTCACGGCGTTGCTGTTCAATGCGGCCGTTGCCGCCAACTTGGACACTCGCAATACAGAAGCCTCGAAGGACACAAAGCGGGCTTTGGATGATGGCTCGGTAAAGTCTGGTGGTCTCAGCCTGCGGAACCTGGTCCAGAAAATGGATGTCACCAACGTTCTATCTGCGCTGAGCACAAACGATAGAGCACAGGGTGAGTTTGGAGTTGTACTTACTTAATCTTCCAGCTTGGCTGACCGGGTATATAGATGCAACTCCTGAGATTGCGCCTGTGGCAGCAGAAGGTGCTGGTGCTGCTGCTGCTCCGGCTTCTCTTCCTGAGGCAAGCGGTGCGGCTACTCCTCCTCCCAATGGCGAGGCTCTTCCCCCTCCTCCGGATGTCAACGGCACGGCACCACCGCCACCAACACCAAACGGCGAGACTCTTCCTCCTCCTCCGGATGTCAACGGCACGGCACCACCGCCACCAACACCAAACGGCGAGACTCCTCCGGATGTCAACGGCACGGCGCCACCGCCACCAAACGGCGAGACTCCTCCTCCCCCTCCTCCCCCGGATGTAAACGCCGCTCCTCCTCCGGCAAACGGCACGGCGCCACCGCCACCACCCGACGGAGCGCCTCCTCCTCCTCCTGATCCGAATGCTGCTCCTCCCCCTCCTCCTGATGGCGCTCCTCCTCCTCCTCCTCCCGAGGGCGAAGCTCCTCCGCCTCCACCGCCTGAAGGTGAAGCGCCGCCTCCTCCTCCTCCCGCTGACGGTGGGCCGCCGCCGCCTCCCCCCGAAGGTGAAGCGCCGCCACCACCTCCTCCTCCGGGACTCGCCGGAAACGGAACAGCGGGCCCTGGCGGGAAGAAGAAGAAGGGTAAGGACGATGCTGGAAAGAAGGCTCGCGACGATGCCAAGAAGAAGGCCGACGACGCAAAAAAGAAGGCCGAGGCTCAACGCGGAGCTTCTGGTCCAGGTGCTGCCGCCGCTAACGGCACTGATCCGGCACCTCCGGGTAAAGGCAAGGGAAAGAAGGGTAAGGACGCCAAGGGTAAAGGGGTCGGTCTTGCTGGCAACGGTACTGCCGAAATTGGTCCTGATGGCAAAGCCAAAGGAAAGAAAGGCAAAGACGACGCTGCAAAGAAGGCCAGGGATGATGCAAAGAAGAAGGCGGACGAAGCCAAGAAGAAGGCCGAGGGCGCTCTTGGTGGTGCTGCCGGTCCTGGTGCCGCAGCCGGAAACGGTACCGCCGCCGTTGGACCCGATGGAAAGGCCAACGGCAATAACGACGATCCGGAGGCGAAGAAGGCCAAAGAGACTACCCTGGGCGGTGCCGGCGCTGCCGCTGCTGCGAAGGAGGCTGGCAAAGACGCCGGTCCAAATTCTGGAGCGGCCAACGCTGGAGAAGTTGCCGCGGGTGGAGCTGGTGACCTGACTCGCAAAGCGGTTGAGAGCGGACGATACGATCGCCGCAGACGTGTAAGCTTCAGTAAGCGACGGAACATCATGGCGAATTGGGGCTGGTGATCACGCTGTTCGCTTGACGCGGGCGTGTCTTTACACTGCACATATTCATGGACTTTTTGGTGGACTTTTGTAAACACTTTCATCTTGTTTTCTTTTAGTTCTAGGGAGAATATCTCATATGCTCTTTGATAGAGTAGCTTTCACTATTTTTCCATATCCAAATACAATGTCTGAAGACTGGAAAGGAATCCCAAACGTGCGATGAGAAGACTCAATACATTGGAACTAGATACAACAGCTGAATGATAGCGTCGAAAAAGGTGGGAATAGCACGGAGCGCACTTGACCTGCCAACTTGCCTCGGATTCTGTGGACTTGCCGTGATTCACGAATTGAGCTTATCGAGCAAGGTCTGATCTGACGGGAACCGGTTTAGACTTCCCGTCTGATCATCGACGCGTGAAACCCTGTGATGCTATAATTGGAACACCCCGTTAGTAAGTTTTGCGTACCGGTTCCCACGGTATTTGCTTCATTTTCTGACTCGGTATTTCCAGATCGGGAAGTGTTCGAAACGCTGGTCATATTCCATTGCGCCCTTGAGGCATATCTGGCGCAACGCCGGAGGTGAATGACATTTGTTCGCCCCGGAGTTTCTACCAAACCTTCCGTTTGAACATATTTTCTCATGCAGAAACCATGTAGACCTTCTGGGCTTCCTCATTGCTGGCCCTACTGGATGTCTCGGGTGTTGGGGTTATGTGAGGTTCGGCCCAGCGGTTGCCACACGCTCGCGTTTCTGCTCGTAGCTCCCGACGTTGCCATTGCCCATCTACGGTTCCGTTTCCGGATGAAGCGGATGTGGTCATGATACCCAAGGCACAGCTGCTGTAGCTTCGAATCTCCCGCCCCGTTTCGCGTTCGAGATGGGTATTGCGACGACAGCCCCTGGTAACAACATTGGGAAGACGCTCCCTGCTAGCCCCAGGTCTTCTCACCACGACAGTCGAGGGTTTTGCGTAGCCTTATGACACATATCTGTGAAAGTCATCCAGCTATACATTGTCTTCTGCTGCCCGACTAGCCATCTTATTACTGCCCGGATCCCTCGGCTTACCCCTTCTCTTGAGCCCTGGCGGTGCTCAAAGAGGTAGTCCCCTCACCCTCGGGTAGAGCTATTTGGACACGTGACTTACGGGGTGATCTGGTGGTCTTATCTGACTCTCTTTGCTTTCCTACTTCTACTTAAAAACTGTATGTCCAGATAATATCCAGTGCCCGTAACTTCAGGTCTTGCACACTTCCGCAAGGCGCTATCTTTCCGCAGCCGACTCTATAGCTTCATGGTTATCATTTCACATTGAAACACATATTTCGAAGCCCGCAATTATTGGTTCGATCCCTTGATTCCTTTCCGAGCATCCGTGCGTTTCTGCCATCGTGGTGATGGGTTTCCGGGAGCTCGCCACCCATCCGGCACACGCCGTGGATAAGGGGATCCACTACTCCGGCATAATTAAGCGGGTCTTGGCCCGGCCTCCGAAACGTCTCTCCGGCTGCTGCCTCTTGTAACTACATACAGTGACACACACATCGACGACTTAAGCTCCATCATGGTCAGCTCAGATGGCTGTGTATAAGTGTCTTGGATGGTGAAAAGAATACGTATGGACGGGTAAAGTAGATACAGTGAATGTATGTAAGTGTCGCAACTCCCTGTGTCCAGCTTCCCTCTCTGATTTTTCGGTTTGGTGTCACAATCCGACCTGCAAAGCAGCCTCAAAAAGCTCCTACTCCTTACTTCGCAACATAGTTCTTGAGAAGGCTGTTGTAGTAGGTGTAGCCAATTCCACTGGGCGGCTCAAAGCTGTACATGTAGCTACCCCACCAGGGCCCAGCAGACCACCAGCTAGTATAGCATCAGTCAAAGTTCCACGCTCACAGGCATGAGGAAGACTCACAGAGCTCCGGTCCAAACATCACTGTTGGCCTTTAGGTAGTCCAGGAGTCCCTTGACGGCGGTCTGGCACTGCGGGTTAGGCCCGCCAGCGAACTCTCCGAGGATACCAATTTTTCCGTTCTGCCTCAACCAGGCAGTGGCAGCTTGAACCCTCTCAACACCAATGGTAGTCGAGACACAAGCCTCGGACGTTCCGGAACTATCGGAGTCGAGGTATTGGTGCATCTCGTACACGATCTTGTTCAGCGGGTCGGTCAGAGCCTTCATGTTGTCGTTGACGGTCGTCCATGACCACGCTCCGGACCATTGGTTTCCCTCGACAAAGATGTACTGCGTCGCCCCAGTTGCACGAATACCGTTGATTGCAGCCTGGTTGAGGTTCAGCACCAGAGTCTGGTCCATACCATAGTATTCGTTGTTCGTGTCGAAGATGACCTTATCATTGTTCTTGAACTGCGCTGCAAAGTTCGTCCACCAGGTCTGGAAGGCCGCGGTGTCGGTGATGATATTGTCGTAGAAGCGGCCGTAGTTGTGAGGGTCGAGAACCGCCCAGCCACCGCTCTGGGTGACTGCGTTGACGGCCTGGGTGAAGTTCTGCAGGTAGGCTGTGTTGAAGGCGCCAGTCAGGGAGTTGGGCGTCAGGCGCTCCATTTTGAACTGGATGCGGAAAGTGTTGTAGCCTTGGCCGCGAAGCGTCTGGTAGTTTGACGTCAGCTCTGACATCTCCTGAAGCCATTGTGGGACCTACGGAGATGGTAGCGGGATCCGGAAAGATGAACTCCTTGCCCCACGTGCCTGGGAGTGTCTTCTCGCCGAACTCACCGCCGGCCTCGTTGACGCCGAACCATTTCCATCCACCACCCGGAGCCGGAGCCGGAGTGGAGGTGGGCTGAGCCGTGGTGGTGGAAGAGGCTCGAGAGGTGACGGTCGTCAAGGTAGTGCTAGCCGGCGGCGGGCTGGATCCCGGGAGACACTGGCTGTACCACTGGTTGCTGAAGGTGCAGGTGTACCCGGCGGTGCAGGTGGTGGCTCCAGACCAGCCTTGGCCGCCACATTGAGACCAAGGTCCCGCGGTCTGGGCGACTGCAACGCTGGCTAGAGCACTAAGAGTAAGAAGAGATCTCATGGTGCTTGGGTTTCTAGGGAGGTTGCTGAGGAAGATGTAAAGGTTGGATGAGTCTCTCGGCTAGTTGGCTTGGCTACCTAGTATATATAGCTGGCTGTAAATTGCCAAGATAAACTGCCATCGGATATCAAGACGAGAGGAAGAACGAGTATGTCCATGGAACCCTCCATTCCGTGCGGCCATTCCCATTTCGTGTACAAGGCGTGAAGCCCCGTGTGCCTGCAGTTGATTCTCGGATCGCTACCGATCGGTGGCTGCGACCATAGCGTGACACCAAGATATTGCGCTGCTTTTCCTGAGTCTCAAAATCTCGCAAGTTCAGATGTCTCCCACTGTTTCCGGTTTCGAGGTCGGCGTGGCTGGACCCGCAGGTGGGAGTGAGGCTCGACGAGGAACATGGCACCGTCGGACCGGCTCACTGGGATCATGCAACCCAAGTTAAGATGCCGGGATAGAACACATGAGCACTGAAGGATGCGGCCAATGGAGCCTCAGTCTGGTATTCGAATGTGGCACTGAACGGTGCTAGCAAATTTCGGGAGACAAGGTTGAGCCGGAGCACCAGCTTCCGAGGTTGCATCGGGCCATCGGGCGTGGAACGTCGGAACACATGACTATATATCGGGACCTCTCGGTACCAAAAAACTGATATGAGCTTTGAGCGTTTTCCACCAGTGATGCGTTCTTGTCGAAACACATTTCGTGATGTCTGACATGGCAATATCCGGCATCAAGGGCCTTGAGTCCCGATCGCGACACATGATGAAAGGAATACAGCCCTCTGACGGAGGTATTCTTACACGTCTTCTTGGCCTTGGCAGATTGTGCTTACACACAAAATTATTTTCGTCAACGTGGGAAAGTCCGGTCTGGAATGAAGGCCATAAGGGCCTCGGCACAATGGCGTCTTGCGTAGACCCTGGTTACTGCGATGACTCCTCGAATTGCCAATCTCTATTGTGTCGACATAATCAAGGTGAAATTGCGCCATTACATTTGTCCGCAGTAAATATAGTGAGAAATTCTCGATAATGTTGACTGTGCTTATCTAGGATCTACCTCGGGAACTGGCAGATTCCTCCAGCTTAGCACCTAAGCCATCTGGCCTTTTGAACTCTGGATTTTAAGCGTTAATGAGATTTTCAAACTATTTTCGGTTATGCCGAGTCAATATGTTCCCTGTTGAGTGGTCATTGGCTTTTGTTGACGTTTGTATCCTTTGTGATTCCACTTCTCAATCTTTCGAATTCAGAACGCATGGTTAACTTCCATCATGGCCTCAGTGAACGGTGTTGAACACTATCGTGATAGAAGAAAAGCAACTCGGAGACTAGCATATCGAAAAAGAGCGAAAAAGTTGAATACCGAGACATCATGAAATGGGTTGCCTTTTGTTTGACTTCAGGCTACCAAGCTGGCTGCTTTTGTCACATCCGCCCTTTTCTCTGCGAGTTCGCTTGTGATGCTGTATCAATCTTTGTATTACAAGTGACAGAAAACCGTTTTCTACATACCGTGGACGGTAAACAAGCCCTCTTCTGATGTTATATTATTTGTCTTTTCGACAATCGTACCTTGCTGAATCCTACCTCTTGTGACAGACAGACATTTGCTTTTTTTCTTGCGAGAGCCCCAGATTCTATAACTATGATCAAACCGTCAATTGTTATATTTCATGGGCGTGAAAGTGACACATATAGGCATTGCGAGTCGGAGTATGTTCGGGGTCATGGTGAGGTCTATGAACTGGCTCACAATCAATCACCATTAGGTACTTTAGTTGCCTCGTCGTCTATAGCCGTTTTCTTGACTTCGTATGGAAAGACTACAGAAGCGAGAACCGATATTATAACAAGCTTCAGAGCATCTCACAATAATACAATCACACCCACATAACCCTCAACAAGTCGTGGGTCTTCATAGATCATCTCTATCCAGACCGCGCTTATACGCTGCCAAAGCGCGCTCCCGACAGCCTTTGTGCTCAACCATCTGCTCAGGGTATCCAGCCTTCTTCGCCTGTGAGGCTGCGCCACGACCATAAGGGTCGTGAATGGCCTTGCCCTTGATACCCCTTAGCTCAGGCACCCACTTCCGGATGTATTCTCCCTCGGGGTCGAACTTCTCGCTCTGCAGCAGGGGGTTGAAGATGCGAAAGTACGGCTGAGGATCGACGCCCACGCTGGCGGAGAAGCCCCAGCCGCCATTGTTTGACGCAAAGTCTCCGTCGATGAGGTTCTCCATGAAATGACGCTCGCCCATGCGCCAATCTATGAGGAGGTCCTTTGCGAGGAAGCAGGCGACGATCATGCGACATCGGTTATGCATCCAGCCCATCTCGTGCATCTGGCGCATCGCCGCGTCTACGATGGGGAAGCCCGTCTTGCCGTCGCACCACGCCTTGAAGTCGTCCATGTCGTAAGACCACTCGATGTTTGCGTACTCTGGCTTAAAGGGTTTGTTCATGCTGGACGGACCTGTCAGCGACCTCGGCACTGCGGAATAAAGGGAGAAAACAAGAGGAGGAGCGCGTCCGACGTACCACACGTACGGCCAGTTCACCAAGACGTGCTTGTAAAAGTCCCTCCACGCCACCTCGCTGATCCATACCCGGATTCCCTCGTTGCCGGCGTCCAGCTTCTTGGTCTTGTTCCGGTCTCGTGCGTAACGCACGCAGGTCCTGGAGCTGATGGTGCCGCTTGCGAGGTGCACGGAGAGCGTCGACGTCCCAGAGTCATGGGGGATGTTGCGCTTGCTGTGATACTGGCCGACCTTTTGCTCGCAGAACTTGTGCAGACGACTCCGCGCCTCGTGCTCTCCCGGTGGGAAATAGGCGCGGAAGCGCTTCTTGTCGCCGTCGTCGAGCGTCCTCCCCTCGATCTCTTCGGGAATCTCCGAGTCAAACAGGCCGCCGTACTTTTCTCTTGCGCTTGCCGGGTTCTTTGCCGGAGGGTCGAAGAGCTCCAGCAGGTCAAGATTCTCGTGCACGTGGCGGACCCAGGAGCGAAACCAGGGAGAGTAGACGGCGTACTGTTTGCCCGCACCGCTCGTCAGCTGTCCCGGCGGGACGACGCACGTATCGTGCAGGACCTCGTACGAGAGCCCACGGTCCGCAAACATACGGACCATATTCGCCTCCCGGCGCAACTCGTCGACCTCGTACTCCATGTTTGCGAACAGGTGACTGGCCCCCCACTGGCCCATGAGCTCGACGATCCTCGCCGGGATTCCTTTGCGCTTCTCAACCGTCTCGACGTAGAGGGGGATGTCGAGTTTGGCAAGATCCTCCCTCAGCACATGCAGGGTCCGCAGCATGAAGTCGACACGGATCGGAGCCGTAAGATGAGCCTCGTAGTCCTGGGGGCTGACAATGTACATTGCGATCAGCGGCACTCCAGCTTCCTTGGCCCTGTCGCTCGCGAGGGCCAGGGCGCGGTTGTCGGTGGTGCGCAGGTCCATCTTGAACCAGTGGACGACAGCGTCTTTGGTCTTTACGGCTTTGCGCGCCTTGGACGTTTCCTCCAGCGCGGCCGTCAGCTCTTCGATGGGTCGAGGCAGCTCGTTATTGTTATAGGCGCGGGCTCTGTCGTTGCTCATCTCGTGAGGGTAGAACTTGCGCAAGACGATGCCATGCTTCTCGGCGTCCTCGTGGAAGGGGTGCGGCTGGCGCAAGGAGTCAGCCGAACCGTTCTGCTCAGTTTTCGTCCTCTTGCGACCCGAGTCGCTGGACTCGGCGGCGGGCGCAGACTTGCGCTTCTGCTTTGGGGGCATTGCGCCAAAGAACCGGGTGGTGGTGATGATGGATGGAGTGATGGACGTGGGCAGTTTGCGTGGGCACAGCCGACGGACTGCAGCGCTGGGAAGACAAGAGGCACGAGGGTGACACCAAGTAGAAAGAGATGTGAGCACAGCAGCGGAAGAAGCACCACAACCGGCAGCTGTCAGGAAACGCGTGTTGCTAGAGGACACGACGCGTCGACAAAACATGAAGAATGGAAGAAGCGAAGAAGCAAAGAGCAAGTGGGAGCTTGGGAATGACGATGTGGAATTCTTCACAAAGTTTGAAACATGAATTGGCATCAAAGCTACCTAGTTCATCTAGGCAAATTAAACTACTAAACCTAGATACCTGTCGTGAAAAGATAAAAGGCATAGCTCCGTAGCAATTCACGATAGACGATGGGCATCTGGCTGGAAAAGAACCTGCGATCGGCCGATGTCATGTGCGTCATCAAGTTCCTGAAATCGGCTTAATTGGACGCGCATCTGGCGGCGGGGAATTTTAGCGCTCTGGGGCCCTGGCTTAGCGGGAGATTCACCATGAGATTCCGATTCGATTAGTGGGGTTCAGGCCTGTGAGATGTCTCTAATGGGCTGCTGTTAGTGGCGTGGGCGATCTTGGAATTCTCGGTGAGGGCGGGCTGAGTTCGGTGTGTCAGTTCGCCTCGGTGTACAAGAACCTCTCGGTGTGTCATCCGAAGTTGAAACGAATGTAGACCGAAGCAGTAGTCCCGTGATCTGTCACGTGGAAATAAAGCGCTGACGTCGGTGGAGTGCTTTTCGATAACGCACTGACGCGCCTGGTAAATGCAGTGGAAGGCAGATACAGTGGATTTGCCGAGGCCAAACGACCGCCGTCAAGCAGCTGGCTTCAGTTCCTACTCTCCTTCAACCCCGAATCGCAGCAAATATACCCTCAATTTGATACCCGTGCCGCTGTCGCAAACCCTACGATCGTCGCAAACATGGACCCGGCCCGCAGAGCTATGATGTCCTCCTCCGGGCGCAGATCAAGATCTCCCAGCAGTCGGCGAGACCGTCATCGAGAACGAGAACGAGAGACGTCAATCACATCTCCGCGTCGCGACTCCAACAATCGTGTCTCCAAGCCCTCCTATTCTGTGCCGCCGTCCAGGTCACGTCACAGCACCACCACGACTGGAAACGGTAGTGGTGGCTACGGCAACAGCAGCAACAACGCGAGCTACATGACGCAGGACGAGCAGAGCAGGCAGTTTGTGGCCGATGAAGACAAGTTCGTTCTGAAACAGGCCAAGAAGAAGGCCGACATTCGCGTCCGGGAAGGCCGAGCCAAACCTATTGACCTGCTCGCATTCAATCTGCGCTTCATCGACACCGACCGCGACGTCTTCGACGACGACGATGTCGACCTGCACATCAGCGTGCCTTCCCCGGAGGACGTCTTGCAGGGGCTGGACGAATCACAGCTCAAAGACCTCGATACTGACATCACGTCCTACCACACCCTGGAGACGAACGCCCGCAACCGAGACTATTGGAAGTCGCTACAAACAATTTGTGCAGACCGCCGACAGAAGCTGAAACCACAGGGCCCGGATGCTCGGGTCGTTAGCACAGTGTCGGACGACGTCGACAAGATTCTGCGCCCCAAGACATACGAGCAGCTCGACGCCCTCGAATCCCAGATCAAAGCCAAGTTGCGGTCCAACGACGACATCGACGTCGACTACTGGGAGCAGCTGTTGCGCAGCCTGCTCGTGTGGAAGGCCAAGGCGAAGCTCAAGAAGGTGTGCGATGCGATCAGCGAGAGCAAGGCCGAGATGCTCAAGCTGCAGCATCCTGAAAAGGCAAAGGCACTGGCTCTGGGGGAGCAGGCCAAAGATTCATACACCGAGTCTATTTCGGGACCTGCAGCATCAGCAGCCACGCACCTGTCATCTGCTGCACCTGGCAGGGCAGAAACAAAGGCGGTGCCTGTTTCATCCGCCATGCAAGGCAGCGCGCCACCAGGAACCGCTCGATTCGCCCAGACTGGAAACGAGGACTTTTCCCAGGCCACCAAGGCTCTATACGACCGCGAGGTTGCCAGAGGCGTCGGCGAGGACGAGGAGATTTTCACCGCCGAGGAGGCCGTGTCCAGCGGCGCGAAGCCTCTGTGGGCCGACAAGTACAGGCCGCGGAAGCCCAAATACTTCAACCGCGTGCAGATGGGCTACGAATGGAACAAGTACAACCAGACGCACTACGACCATGACAACCCGCCTCCCAAGGTGGTGCAGGGCTACAAGTTCAACATCTTTTACCCGGAACTCATCGACAAGACCAAGGCACCCACGTTCAAGATCATTCGAGAACACGGGAGGAAGAGGGGAGAATCCTTCGCGGCTGCAGGGGAAGAGGACACGTGCCTGATCCGTTTCATCGCGGGGCCGCCGTACGAAGACATTGCGTTTCGCATCGTGGATCGGGAGTGGGATTACAGCGCCAAGAAGGATCGCGGCTTCAAGAGCTCGTTCGACAAGGTGAGTACTAGGCCTGTGGCGCTTTGCTTGCACCGTTTTTCGTTCTTCACGTGCCCACCAACCTCTTTTTCACCACCTGTGGCGGAGTCGACTTGCATATGCACAAAAACTTGGGGAGATGGAGATGGTTGTGGTGGTGGTGGTGGTGGTGGTGAACGACAGGCTGAGGATGGGATGGGAGTGGTGGCCTGGGACGAGTGTGGAGTTGGAGATGGAGACATGGGGAAGAACAAGGATACGGACAAGGGGAGCAAAGGGGTACGACAAGAGGAGAGAAGAGCGCCCGCTGGGATCGAAGCGACGTCTTGACAGGCATGTCCGTCACTCTATCTGTCTGTCTGGCTGTATGTCTGTCCTGTCACCACCACCATCGCGACAACGACAACGACGACAACGACATCCACAACACAACACGCGCGTTCACTCTCTCTTCTTCGGCCCCCAACTCCCGCGGCCGTTTTCGAAGGAACCGACCCTCCTTCACCGTCATCTCATCCTCGTCTTCCCCCTCTACTACCCTCCTCAGTGCCGGACCACCAAGGAGCCCGACCGCTTTTCCTCCCTCGTCTGCCGCCAGACCGCCCAGTGCCAACTCCCAACATGCAGCTTTGTCACCACCATCTTTTCTCGTCTTCAACCGCGGCTTGACGCACATGCGCGCGCGCTGGCGTCTCTTTCAGCCCCCCCTTCCTCTCTTCCGCTGTCGTTCTGTCATTTCACATCGCTTCCGTCATGTCACCCCCGGTTCTTGGCTTGAGCTAATCTTATCCCTTTCTCCCTGCAGGGCATCCTCCAACTTCACTTTCAATTCAAGAAGGTAAGGGACAGTTCCACTCTCATGCAGTCTGATCGATTTTGATTGTTCATGTACTGACAGGCTTCGCGCAGATCTACTATCGGAAGTAAAGGCCCCCAAGTGCAATGGCAGCCGGCTGGGGCTGCCACCCGATACCGACTCTCACCCGAGGTCCACCGCCTCGTACCATCGCGATGCATCTTGGATGTGATCAAATTTTATCGCTGCCTCGTGTACACCGGTAGACGCGTTTAGACACTCGGTTGGACATGACCGGCCTTGGGCACCGGCTGCACTAATGACGAGCGAGAAGACAAGAGTTGCCTGTGTACCTCTCGCTCTGGCTGTCAGAAAGCTCCATGGTGGAAGACGTTCGCCTCACATTCACACATATACACATGGCCGCTGTCACCTTCGCTGGTGCAGCACTCGCGACACGTGCCCATATCCTCATTCTCGGCTACGCGCTGCGCAACGCTGCCTTACACTGCACATCAAGATGCTGGTGACCGTACCGCCACTGTCCCAGTCACGGCCTGACCTGATCGTTGCGGGTCGACGGTCTTGGGGAAAACACATAGTGACGCACAAACGAGAAAGCAGCCGTAGCTCGTTTCGACTAATCAACTATTTCCTCTTCCTGCGCTTGTGTCACCGTCGGTTTCGTACCAGGGGCACCAACCATGCCGCTCTAGCCTGGTCTGGTCTCCATTTGCTGTGTACATTTCTCTTTCAACGGTCTGGCTGGCCCCGAAGACGGGCCCCCACGACTCCGACTGTGGTCACCCCAAGCAATCTGATAGAATTACTGAGGCAGTCCTTGACGAAGCTTTTTGGCTTGGTCTTCGGAGTACAATGGCTGCAGCTCTGTGCTGATCCCCACACCATAGCATCACGGATGAGTCCACTTTGCATCCTGCCTCTCTCACCTCTCATCTCTCATGTCGACTGGCTACCTCGGGCTAGCGTCCTTGTCTTTCACCGACTAGTGTGAGGGCTGAAGTGAGGTACAGGGTGTCGTGACGAGCAGCATGGCATGCTCAAGAAGACACTGAGGCATGGAGGGCGTGGAGGGCATGGCCATGGGTGCGACGCCCAAATGTGCCCGCCTGCCACGATCGGTTTCCCAGGTGCTGCGTACAATAAGTATCTAAAGATACTCGAAACAAATTATACTTCTACGGCACGGCAACATGTCGGCCCACGCGGGATTCAACGTCGACGGCTTCACATCGTGTTCTAAATCCGTATCAAGCCAGAGTGCAAAACCTCATCTCGTTCAGGTACCGCCTCCAATTGGACTTCTAGAATGGCGCAGGCGATCTACAGCCCCCCGGGTCGTGTCATGTCAGTGGAGAGATCTTCCGGCCGCCTTGCGACCTCATCTGGCCTACCACACTGAGAACTTTGAGGCATGGCCTATGGCAATACCCCCGAGTGATTGGCCATCTCGCCAGAGAACATGCACGCGGCCGCAGGTGAGGATGCTGCTCCCCGAGCTTCTACACTATTCCGTTGTTCTGCTCTGCCTCTGCTCTGCTCTTCTCGTGGATGGCCACAGCTGGCTGGCTGGCTGCCCGGCCTCGGTTCAAGACTAAGAGATGCCATCCAGTCATGGCTGCGGGCATGGCACGCATCGACTGGTCAGACTGGACCTGTGTACAATGGTCTTGTCACCGTCGGGGCTGGTTTGACTACTCACATACTTGCGTAGGCCTGAGGTGGGTTTGTGTGCAACAATCTCCCTCACGGCCTTCGCCTCACCAGCTCGGACCAAAACGTGGCATGTCACTATCCTCCTCCTGGCCGCCGCCATTCAGTCAGTCGGCCGGTCTGCTCCACCTCCCGCGCCCCAAGAGGGATGAGAGCTGGGCGCTGTGGTCATCGGGGCAGGCCTCCGCTCCGTCCTGCCATCAAAGTTGGTGTTGCACGCAGACGACCTGGATCATGGGTTGACAGGTTAACGAATGGGCCAGCACCTGGTGGCGTAGCTAGCCCCAACGGCCAAGTAGGGTCAGGGTCCTTACGGCAGAGCAGGATAGCAGAAAGAGAGGGAGAGGGAGAGGGAGGTTGCAGTTGGGGAGAAGAGGAGAGAGAGAATGCTAAGCCGAGAGCGTGTCCAGGCTGCCCTGCCTTGCCCTGCCCTGGCCAGGCTGGCTGGCTTGCTTGGGCTAGCTCAGTCGATCCGATGGCTACGGACAAGACGTCGAACTGCCATGAGATCCATGTCTCTGCATGGCCATTGGCATTCCAGCTGCTACGTACACGATGGGCGGCGAGATTTGCCCAAGGTAGTTCTCCGCAGAGTGATGACCCTCTTCGCTCTCCTCCTCCATCATGATTGAGTCAATCAGCGACGGAGAGATTGACGTCGGGAGATCCTTGCCACTTCCCCTTTCCGACAGTGTTAGCTACATACCAAACTCGCATTCCGTTTGCATCACAGCGAGCAGCGAAAGCTGCAGACCGGCCATGGCGGACCTGTACATCCATCAAGTGCAGTGGGCGAAGAATCTGCCGCTGACCTTCAACTTCAAGTGTCCATCTAGCTCAAACACATAGAAACATAGATGGGTAAACCACTTGCAGAGAGACAAGCGCAGGCGAGACGCAAAAGTACATGGAACAAGCAGAGAAGACGCAGACTAGCCAGCATACGGCACGGCTGAGGTACACACATATACACACATGCTCACACAAATACTGACAGGCGCACACAAGCATACCAAGGTGGTATACGGATCACACAGGCACTTTGCAGAGATACGCACAGCTCTGAATGGCTCAAGACCCATAGCTTTCAGCGTGTAGTTTGTAACTTGTAGCTTGTAGTTCGTAGCTCGCGCGAGCTCTCTGTCTCTCTCTGTCTCTGTCACTCTCTCTCTGTCACTCTCTCTCTCTCTCTCTCTCTCTCTCTCTCTTTCTCTCTCCTCGCACACACAAGCAGACACACACACATATGTATACACAGCACACAGCACATAGCACACACATCTCACACATGGCGCCGCCGCGGCTACGGAATACCACGCTAACCCAGGCCAAGCATGAGCTGGCAGACGGGTTGCTTCCCCCCCGTCTATCCACATGGCATGGTTTACTGTGGCATGGTGTTTACACGGTACACCCCTCCCCCCTGCATGGCAGGCATCTCTCACCCTTGTTCCTTTTCCCTCCCCACCCATCGTGTGTAGCTCAAATTGTATACTGCCTACTTGCGGAATGGGCGACGTACATGGTTCCTTGAGCGACCTCAGAGGGACTCTGGAGAGGCCTTGCCTCGCCTCGCCTTGTATTGCCAGCACAGCATGGACGTCTAGACGGCTATGCCATCTCGTCAGGTTTTATCAACGGGGCAAAGCCCATGCTCGAGGGTCCTCTTCTCAACAAAGCGTCAGTGCTGCTGCTTGACTTCTGCAACTCGGACCAACATCATCGAAGTCTTGCAGCTTTAATAGCCTCCTCGCCCTCTCACCCCATCTCTACCCAGATCAGCACACAACCTCGAGAAACGGTCTTTATCTGATATCAACCTCTCATCGCCGCAACATCGTTGCCCACTGTCGAGACGTCAAGCTCATTCCCCCACCTCGCCTTACTTTATCTTGCAAGACCAGACTAGCATCGCCATCAAGTCAACTCCTCCTCACTTACATCCTTTCCCTCTCTGCCTCCTCTTGAAACCCCCACCCCGCCCAAACACTTTCGTTCCGTTTCAGAGGCTTCCCTCACCGTCTGTGTCAGTTCTCGCAACATGACATCGATGGGTGCACAAACCGAGCAGATGGACAACACCATGGCCGGTCCCGGTGCCCTCAACCGCTCTCCAGCCGGCGCCACGCAGTCCATATCCCCAGAGCCCCTCGCCATCAAGACTGACGGTGAAAGCTACTACGGAGTCATGGCCGGGCAACGCCAGCTCCCTGCCCAACAGCAGCAGCATCAACAGCACCAACAACCTTTCTATACAAACCAGATCTCAGCCATCACCCAGCAACCTCAGTTCCAGTCGCCAAACATGGGCTCGGCAGTCTGGCCCTCTCCTCGCTCTTCCGTGGACGAATTCGACAACTACTCTTACCGTGGTCAGGCACCCACCTCCTACCATCCGGCTTCTTTGTCTCCTCGCACCTGGCCGTCCTCGGTGCAGACTCCCCCTCCCGCTCAGTTCGAGGTTCCTTTTCATCACCAAGAGGCCTACGAAGGCCTCCCCAGTGACCACATGACCATGTCTCCGGAAGATCTCCGTGGAGCATCTCTCAACATCTCGGTCGAATACGGTACCGGCTGCTACCAACAGCAAGACGCCGCGCCAAAGTACGAATCGCCTCCGCAAATCTCTACCTCGGTCTCTCCCTACGCCACCTCTCCGGTCTCGATGCAGGAAGCCTACAAAGCGGACATGAATGCGTCACCGGCCACGACTTCTCCTCCTCCTGCTCCTCAGAGATCACTAACCGCAGAGTCCAAGGGCGAAAGCGAGCCGTACGCCCAGCTCATCTGGAAGGCCCTTCGCTCTCAGGAGAACCACTGCATGACCCTGCAGCAGCTCTACCAGTGGTTCATCGACAACACGGACAAGCCAGAGAAGGCCGGCTCTGGTGGCTGGAGAAACAGCGTCCGCCACAACCTCAGCATGAACGAGGTAAGAAAAGCCCGAACCCCATCCCAGCTCATGAATATCACATACTCGCCTCCCCCCGTCTTGTCTCGAGCATCCTTACCTTGACGATGCCTCCAAATACCCAGACTGACACGACATCAACAACCTCCCAGGCCTTTGCGAGGAAACCGCTGCCAGTGGACCAGTTCAACGGCGGCAACAACAACTCGTCGTCTGACAAGCGGCCCTCGGAATGGTATCTCGTGGAAAAGTACCGCGACCGCGTCATGCCCACAACCCACTTCCGCGGCTCACCTCGCGACTCTTCCAGGCGGAGCAGCTCCATCCCCCACCCCCGGCCTCGCCACGCCGCCGCCTCGGCCGTCTCTCGCACAACCACCTACCACCCGTCCCCCGAGTTTCCCAACCGCACGATGCCCGGCCGCGCCATGTCCGGCTCCCGCGGCGGGCGGGCGACCACTCGCTCCCGCAACGCCGCGCGCAACCTCCGCCTGCAAACAGAAAACGCAGCTGCCTTGGCGGCATCCCATCATCATCACCAGCAGCAGCAGCAGCAGCATCATCAAGGCTGGTCGGCTCCCCCGCAACGGACCATGAACCCGGAGCACCTCGACGCGTACTTCCGCATGCCCTACGGCCCGGCAGACAGCAGCAGGGCGCGCTTCGACGACAGGAGAGACGCTTTGCCCTTGAGCATCCGCAGCGCCGGACCGCCTCCGCACCAGGCGGCGTATCCCTTTGGGAACTACAACATGGCCGACGTCGCCGGGGTCTACAACCCTCAGCAACCGCAGCACCAGCACCAAACGCCTCAGCACCAACACCAACAGCCTCAGACCGAGAACGTCTTGTACGGATGGGGCAACTCCACCAACCACGGGCTGTAAGCCGAGCAACCGTTCAAACACGAACGTGGCGTGTACGCATAGCGGCGTGGGATGTCTTCTTCCATCACGTTTTTCTTGGTGGCCTTTTTGGGTTTCTCGGTTTCCCGTTATCACTATCAACACTTGCTCTCTCTTTTTACCCCCCCCCCCCCCCCCCCCCCCCCAAAAAAAATTTTTTTTCCCCCGCGTGGGGGGGGGGGGGGGGGGGGGGGGGTTTTTCCCCCCCCCCCCCCCAACTCGCTTCGGAAAAGGATCTTGCTTCCCGCTGTTGGGAGGGTGGGGAGGGAGTGGGAAGGGTATGGGCGTTGCGTCGGATGCTGCTGTTGGTGGCGGTTCTGTCGGTTCCCGAACGAACCACGTTTATTTTCTTAACGAGATGAGCGGTCTGGCTGCGTGATCGCGGGTCATTTCATTCATTCTACCCTCTGCCTCTTTTTCGCCCTCTTTTCTTCCGCCTTTTCTCTCCCCGAAAGAACCCACTCTCCCGGTTTCCTTGAGCTGCAAATGCACCTGGTATCTGGGTTGGGTCGGGTTGGGTTACAGTTCGCGCGGTTGGGACATTGACCTTCGTTCTCCTCGTCCCGCCAAGATCTGTACAGGCATGGGGGAGGGGAGGGGTGTGTGTGTGTGTGTGTGTGGAGATACATATCACCACGCTCTTCCTCTCGGTCCGTCTCCCACAACACACACACACACACACCACCCTTGTTCTTCTGCCCTCTGGACAGGCGAGGCCAGGGTAACAGTGTCCGCTTCTTGACACCTGCAAGGTTCACCGTGTCGGAACTTGCTAGCAGGGCCGCGTGTTTACCCCCCAGACTGACAGAGTGAGGAAAAAGAAAAGAGAGAGCGCGAAAAGGGAGAGAAGGGAAATGAGACATGAGAGAAGAGAGGCGAATTTCTCCCTGTTGGAGTTCTTCGGGGCGCGGCACAGCTGACGAGTGTTTTTTTTCTATTTTTTTCGGTGTTGTTGGTTTCCGTGGAGCATTTTCTTCTACGAACAAGATGGTTTCTTAACTTGTTGGGCGGATGAATGGGTGGACGCTTTTGACGATGGAAAAACAAAAGATTTCTTGGGCCGTCCCGAGAGATGGAACAAGATGGTAGGCTTCAATGTGTGGTCGGTTTTGCTTCTGCTTCTGCTTTTCCCCCTCCTCCCTTTCTCACATCATGTTACGAACCCGCTCGGAAAGATCTCTCGATTTCGCAAATCTCACGACCTGTTTATTTTGGACCCGGACTTGGACGAAGCAAGTATGGAGGGAGGTCGGTCTGGTCGTCGTTCCTCATCTTGGGGGAACCTCTTTTTTTCCATTGTCGAAACCGAGGGGGAACCCCAACACTCAGCACTTGTTACATAGATCGCGTGCAGCCACTGCTGCGAAAAAATACCCCCCCCCCTACATGCTTTTCGTCTTTTCTTTTCCCTTATTCGTTGCGGTTTTCGTCGTTGTAGCTTTTCCCGGGGTGGCCTCGTGGTAGCCTGCACATCATCAACGGAAAAGACGGCTCTCGTCTTGTACTTTACCGGCGGCAAGAATCTAATGTCTGTTTGATTTCTCGAATAATGAATATCAAGTTCACTGCTATCAACCAATGTCGCCGCTGCTCTGGCTGCCAATGACCTCTGACGCGTGACGCAAGTGCCGGGTGCTTGCTGTTCCTTTGGCGCAGCGAACGAATGTGAGAGTCGACCATCGCCAGCCACGGTGCTTCTAGTGACTCGACCCATCCTGGCAATGCCCTCATCTTCGCACTGACTTGCCCAGCGGCCGTCAGCCGGCAAGCCAGCGAATAAGATGACTTTTGCACTGTGGTACCTTGACGTCGAGCGGTGCCCGTACGCTGCTCATCTTAGCCGTATCCAGCCCTGGGCCACACGGCTTCGAATCCTGCTCCGTCCGAGAGGCTTCCCATTATCCCCCCTCCTTTTCGTCCCATTCAGAGACCCATACTAATTTACCGGCAGTCTGGGTGGAAGGATTCGCAGAGAGGGGGGCCTCTGTGGTCGTCGACCTCGTTAGTTCCACTGTGGCGGCCGCAACTCGAAGGCTGGACGTGGGCATCGCCCAAAGGCTCCATCATGGCGTCGTCGTCGAGGCGTGGCAGGACCGGGGCACATCAAGGCGGGAAACATGGGTCGCAGAAGCAAGGGCACGTTGTCGGAAAGCAGAAAAGATGAGAAAGATCTGCCCGCGTTGGCGATGTGGGTGCTGGACTGGACTTCCGACCCCCAATCGATCATCCTTCTATCTCAAGCCCGGGTGTGTGGTGCGGTGCGGTACGTTGCTACGAGTGCGTCCCATGTTGATCTGTGGTAACGAGCCGGGGTAAGAGAGATAGCCAGGACAGGGGTCCTGACAGGAACAAAGAGTATCGAATACAGAGACGCCAGTCATCTCCAACGCAGGTCACCCACCAGAGGAGTGTTGCACAGAAAAGGGGGGGGGGGGGCGTGTGCCCAGCCGAGCTGGTGCCGGAGATCAGCAAGGGACAATAGGAAGCCCTCCAACACTACAAGCCGCCTTCAGCTTCCAGACCTGGCGGTGGCCTATGCAGTTGCAGTGGTAGTGTACACAGAGTGCTGCGTCACGATGGGGATAAAGCAACGGCTGAGGAGAAGTGACGAAAACGCCAGCCGGGGTTTCGACGTCTAAAATGGTATGTGCGGACGAATGGGGATTCGGCCGTAGGATGGATTGTACAGCAGACGGCCCGGCCGACCTCAAACCGAGGGTCTTACAGGCCATTCTACACTAAGATGGCGGGCAGAAGAAGGAGGATAGCCGCAGGCGTGGACATGAGCCCTATCCGCAGACGCAACCTCCGTCAGAGGCAAGGTTCTGCTGGTCCACGATGAGAAGCCCGATGGTGGAGCCCGAAATTAGAGACGCATGGCTCTGGTGAAGCTTTTCTGACCACGTCTCGAGAGCGAGCGCTGCCACCTCGTGGTTCTCAGGGTTTTTTTTTTTTTGGCGACCTCCATGGGTCCTGGAACGTTGAGCCGTGATGGGAATACAACCATGTATGTATGTTGTGTAGGTATGCGGGGCAAGACTGGCGGCAGCAAACAAGATTAAGAATCTCGCATGAGATGGAGAAGTGCCACGCCTGGCATGGAACCACCGCACGGCCTCTGAGAAGGGCAACGTTGGCAACATGTACCGCCGCCAACGAGCTTGGAAAGACTAACGGCCCGGAGAAGGCTGCTTGGCGTGGCTGGGTGAAGTCTTCAACAAGAATCTGTAGCACTGCCATGGGTCAGCATCCAGCCGTCTTGAAGACGTCGGTGAGCCTGCATGGCCCAAGACATGGACGATCTATGCTGAGGAAAGCCATGAAAGCCTCGGCAACGAAGCTGGGCGGTAGGGAATAGACAGCACATAGCCAGAGGTCGTCGATACCTATGAGCAGTCCTACGGGCGGTGAAGGAGGTTCCACCCACACCAGAGACGACGAGTCTGGCGTGGAGTTCTCCGTGGTGTGTTTAGTGTGCATGTGTACAGACCATAACAGATGATTAAAGCAAAAGACCGTCCGTGTCGAATGTGAGGCTTTCTTATTCTTGGTGCGTTGACTCTGCAGGACACTTGCATGCGGGGGATTCTTTGACGAATTCTCGCAACGTCGTTTCTTTCATCTCGAACGGCACCAAATGCAAGCCGAGTCCCATCGCATGCGGCTACGTCTGTATGGGACCATGTGTATGGTCGGCCCAGATGAGGGGCACAAATGGCGTTGGAAGCATGGCATCCCGTGATTCAGATCCGACTTCCGCGGGCCTGCTTGTGACCTAGCCGGGAATTTTTGCCATGCAGCCTTGAGGAACCATCAATGGGAACCCGCGAGCGATTTGTAGGGAGGACGTCATCCTTGTCATCGGCTCTACACAGGCAGTGGTATATCCGTACAAGTAACTCCTATTGCGTAGAGGTAGTGTATGTAAACTACCATTGAGATGGATAGGGGGTGGACTTCCACCCTTGCTCTTCTCGGGCCATATCATTGGTACCACTCTGTCGGGTCGACCAGGTCTGTAGAAGGATCTTGGTCGTGGCAATGCGCATCCAAGCTTGGTGAACTCACGTTGCAGGCCTAGACATCTGAATAGGTGGTGTGGGATGGGTGGGACGAAGCAGCCCTGGCTGTCGGTTCGGCGTTGGGCAGGGTGCGTGGCCTGTCTCGACTCTACACGGTAGCTGCGCGCTGATGTGAGTGACCTCTCCATCGGCTCACTTCTGGTCGATACTGCGACATGGACACAGGTCATCACTTCGCCGACGCTTCCTGGAAGGGGATACTCGTTGTAGATACGCTCGTGGGCGGGGTTCCTCGCCTGGGGGTGAGTTTCTTCGCCTCGCTCCACCCCAGCCAAGGTCCGGACTTGAGCCGGACCCCCTGATTATTGCCATGACGGTGAGCGAGCCAGATGACCACCGTAGACGAGCGGCACAACGCAGTTAAGCGCCACGGGGCGTGTTGGAGCGACTGCTCGTCAGTCGCGAGTCGCGAGCTGGGCGCATGGATGTTGCTGAGTGGCTCCCCGGAACGGACCCTGGAGTCCGGTGGGATATGATTGGAAGACACCCAACCACAGTAAGCAACGACAGGATTCCCACAGTCGTGAGGTTGGGTTGCCTTCCAACGTGGCATGGTCTGTCCGCCGTGGTCTGTATCACGGACGACTTGGTCCTTGGTCCTGTACTTGTTCCTGGTCGGTGGCCGTCGGCTACTGGCGGTGAACGCCCAGGAAATGAGAGACGGAGGGCTGTCATTTTCGCGAGTTCGCGAGCTCGCGAGCACTGACAATTGTGACACGCTGTGCGCATATGGAGTGGCGTCTATCCGGGCTGTACATGTAGTCAGTTCCATCTACTGCATTGTCCAGTATCCGAGTGGCCAGCTGACGGAAAGCCGACGACACGGTGATGATGGCGGTGATGGCGATGCAGACAAGTGACCGATCCGATTCGGCCTCGGGCTATGTCGAATCTTTGGTACATCTTGTACAACACGACATGCTGCGGACATGTCGCAATTCAGGATAATCGATTGGACTGGGCTGCCGGTACTCTGGAATTTGTTGCCAGCAACAGAGATGTGAGCGTTGCGGGTGTCGACAAAGAGGTGCTGGCGCTCGACAGACGAAGCCATGACGCGATATTCGACATCTCACAAACCTCTTCCAGAAGAGGAGTCGTCGAAAGAGACTCGATCCCTCCCATTGCCCTTTGGGGTCCCTTTTCCCTTCCCTCTTCTCTTGCGGAGCATCGGGGCCCTCTCCGATGGGCAACATCCACAAGCGACAAGGGGCCCCCTGTTTACTCGGCCTCCGACGATGCCCATTCATCCTCATCAGTCTACGGATACGGAGTACAAGCCCAGCTTCTGCGGGTCTGCCATTCCAGGTCATCCGGAAGACTCTGTGCCTGCTTCTTCTCCTCTCCCCGTCCACCCATTTGGCAGAAACTTCTCGGCCGTCGTTGGGCCGATCAGTCTTTGGTGTGGTGTCACAACCAACTGACGTCGAATACGAACAGGAATTACAGCCCTTCCAACTCCGAGTCCCAGGTTCGCCGCATTCGAAACCCGTCTTTCAGAGTTTCAAGTTGCAGCGGCATGCTCACAAAGTCCCGAAGCTAGGTAAGGAAAAGAGAGAAGAGCTGTTAGCCATGACGCCGTAGGGTGGATGGACCCGAGATGACGCTTGCAGGGGTAGTTCTAGCTGCCCTGATTTTGTCTTGTTGGTCGTCATGCCATTAGGTTATCTGTACTGCTTTGCAGGCAGTATGCTGGCGCAACCCTCTCACATCTAGGCACAGACAGCTTAGGCGGCGCAGCTCAGAGAGACCTGAAAAAGATGTCGACAAAAATAGGGCAGAAAAAATAGAAGGAAACTTCGTCCAGGACCATGGCATGGCAGATTAGTGATCGTTGGCAAGGCTCGACAACGTCGATGGCCTGATCAGAGGGCGCCACAAGTTGGCCTTCAAACAGCATCCTGGCCCAGAGGCGTTCTTGTGTAATCTTGATTCGCCGCAGGCTGCCCTCCCTGGCAATCTGTATTGTCCTCTTCTGGTGTGAAGAGGGTGTCCAGGCGGGATGAACCTGCGTGGTTGACAGCTTTGACAGCGGCCGGAGCAGTTGAGCTAAGGCAGCGTACACCCCTTTCGTCTTCGTTGTCAGAAGCACCTCTGACGGCTGCTTCTGCGACGGCACTCCAGCTGCCCAAGGAAGTCTTTTGTTCAAGGCATAGTGACAGAAAGCGTGGCCGTGCTGGGTCGTTATGCGTGCGTCGTGCGTTTCCCGAGAGTCACCGCGCGTCTGTCTTGGCCCTGTCCTGGGGCTGACACACAGAACCAACGGCATAGGTCGACGAGCATCTTTCATCCAAGTTGGTCTTCATGCATGTTGCTGCATCCAGGAGATCATGTACATTCTCAGCCGGAAGTTGGAATGAGTCCTCCTCCACAGTCCACACCATCACGTCCACCGATGAGATGGCATTCCCGCGCCAAAATCGTCACTTTCAACACGCTTTCGGTGGCCAGATTTTGTGATAGATCCGGATCCATCTTTATCGAGATGCTGTGACCTGTACGAGCCCGCCGCCCTCACCGTCTCTACGGACGTAGGCAACGGACAAGGTTGGTCGCACTGCGCGGCACTGACTGATGTATCCTCCGGCCCAGAAATGCACGCCGCCCTTGCCCACCGCTCTTCGGCCTCCCTCCTTTCTTCCTCTTTTTTTTTTCGGTTGCAGGTTTCAAGCCAGTCCAAGGCATTCCGGATGAGGCAAGACGACTCGGTCATTCATAGAGCCTGCAATGCTGGCGGGTGGCCGCAGTCTCCTGGTTGATCTTCATATACCGCATCGTCTGGAGACCGGCAAGCCGCCGCCTTGGGGCTTTTCTACAGTCCTTCCGGCTACCAGAGGCTCACCCAGAGTGGATGAACTGGTATACCGCTCATTGTTATGCTTCGTCGCGTAACACCAAAAGAGGATATCGACAGCGGCCGTAGGCAACCCGCAGGCGAATCGGTCCATGTAGATGGGTCTGAGCCAACGCAGCATCACTGACCCATTTTGTTATTGGCACTTCCATTATCATAGGCCTCGCTAAACTGATGCAACTCTCGATATTCCCTGGCACGCGGCCATTTACTCGAACCCGAAGGAAGTCTACAAGATGACGTACCATCTCAAGGCTGGAGACAGATCGACAAGGAGGAAAATGAAGTTCTGGGCTCATGCCGCTGGCCAAAAATGCCCGAGCTGCCGGCCGAATAGCCCTCTTTGCCATCAATCACTCTGAGATGTGAGATGCGACCGAACCACATTGGCGATGCCTTCAAAAGACTGACTGTGCGTCGTTTCGTTTGTAGATAGGTCGGGCCAGATGGCCAGATCCAGCGTGGGCTACGGAGCGATGCTGCGGGCAATCAACACCCGAGACGCCAACGACCCGATCATCTCTCGTCAAGTATGAGAGGTGAACCGGACGGCGAAGCACGCCATGGTATCGACCATCGGTGGGCTGCGCACCCAATGCTTTTCGCTGCACATGCGACGGTCATCAGCGGATGACATGGGGTTCCATCGTCACAGAGCTCGACGACGCATCTTTGAAGCGAGGTCCCATCGCTCGATGTGCGTAGCCTACGATGTTGTCCACAGAACACCTGAGGACGAGGGAGTGACTACCGGAAGACGCTTCCGAGGCGTGTCCCGCCTCGGACGACCTTTCGCTGGTCGCATTCGGGTCGACCGGAGGCTTGGCTTAACGAGCATCCCCTTTCTGCATATGCGATACTGCGTTGTCGAGCATCAGGACCGCATTCTACGCACCGGATCGTTCCCCGTAGCGCTGGATGCAGGTCATGAATTTCATGCCGCTGCAGGGTCGCATCGCGGGCCGCTGCCTTGACCAAGACAGACGATGTGCCGCCGAGAGATACGCCCCGGGAAAAAGCAATGTTCCCGGTTGAGATGACTAGATTCCATGGCGCAATCGAAGATGCCCGGCTGTATGTCGTTTGCCCAAGTCTCCGATGCTTCAGACGAGGTGGCCGGCGGAAACGACCATTGAATGTAGCAGTTGCCAGTAGGTAATTAGATATCAGCCGCCAGACTGACGCGCCAGCGACAGGCGAAACAAGCGAGCGCTTGGTTGCCGCGCCAGACACTGTCCCTGACTTACTACGTATCGCCACGCAAGTGGGCCATTTCGTGGCCGTGTGGCAAGTCAAAAAGAATGGCGCTGTAACCCGACGGGAGTAACGGTGTTATTGTCTCGGTCGTGATGTTGTCAAAATAGATCGTCAGGTCGAACAAGGCGAACGCTGGGAGGTGGCCAGTAGCCACGTGGGTAGTTGTGCAGTGGTTCACCTCGGAAATTGAACTCGTAAGTACTGTGATGATGGAACGATGAGTCTGTCGAATCTTTACCGAAGGAGATGGGTCAACGTCGCAGCCGTTGAAGGGTCGAAAATAGAAGCGCGTGACCCTGCATCAAGGTGAGGCAAATCTCGCGAATCCTGGATAGGTGTCAAAAGGTGTTCAAGCATGGTTTCCATGTATTACCCACTGCCGAATCGCCAAAGCACCAGGGCTTGCGACGTGATACTGGCGAATTCCCTTGGCTACGTCGTTACGGTCCGACATATGAGGCAGCCTGTTGGTAACACTATGGCGAAGCCCCTATCCACTTTGGTCGACTTCTGAGACAGACCCCATTTCTCCTATTGACTTGAGTGACACACGGTAAATCACAGCCGAGTATCTCCTAGGGACACAACCTTCGAGCTATCTTGAAGGGGAATCATCCTCTGCGGCACTCCGTCGGGGCGCCGGAGGAAGGCATCCCATGTCAGACAACAGGACGTCAGCGTAAAGAGTATTTCGGGCCGGAATGAATGTTACGTTTGCTGAAGGAACGTTTCGTCTTGCTCCTCAGAGTATATCTAGGGTACACAACAGCAGCCTTGGGAACGTAGCTCTTCGGGTTAATTTGGATGTACATGGCATCCGTAACTGACTTGCCACGTCGGTTTCACGCCGGTGAGTATTCTGGTCATCTTCAAGCGGCATCACTGCGATTGTCCGCAATGTTGCACCGTCGCCTTTGCCAATACCAATGCCAATCCATAATTTCGGTCCGAACTGGACGGCGACGCTCTCGGGAAAGCCCAGAGTCCTCCCTGTCGTCTTCTTCATTGACATGACGCAGTAGTGTTGATGATGCCATTCTTGATGAGATGAAATTGTCTGTAATACTCGTAATGTCGACCGAATGACGACTGCAGCCTAGAACTTGCGCTTCTTCTTCTTCGGTGCGGCTGCCTGCCTTTGCAGGTCCTTTTCCAGCTCGACTCGCCGATTATCTGCCCTGTCCATCGTGTCCTCCTTGGACAGTGCCACTGGCTTCGACTCGGGCTGCTCGCGGCTTATCTCTGCGGCCTCTGCGGCCTCTGCGGCGGGACCTTTGGACGATTTCGGAGGTTGAGCTTCCCCGCCAATGCGGCCGAGACGTCTCTTGAGTGGTGCTTCTTCTCTAGTTGATGCATCTGGAGTTTTTGAGCGGCTGGCGATTCCGCCGATCCGACCAATCTTCGACCTCGAGGCCGCAGTTGGAGGCGAAATGGGCTTGTTGACTCTGGCGCTACGTTCCGTCTCGGATTCACTTGCCGTCTCGTCATCGTCTGGTTTGGGTGCTGGCAAAGCCTCCGCTACCTGCGCGTCATCCTCCACCTCAGACTCAGTTGTAGTATCCGCATCTTGTGGTCTGACGTCTCTCTTGACCGGTGATGGTGAGGGACTGCCTCGTTTCTTGCCCCCGATGACCCCCAGTTTCCGGCCCGAACGCTTGTCCTGTGCCGCAGGCGGAGTGCTAGGCCTCCTTCCTCCGATGATGCCAAGCTTTGGTTGCGGAAGCTTCAGGCGATCTATTGGCAGACTATCAGGGATGAATGACTCCTCGTCTTCGGTTCCGTTATCCAAATCCATGGCTGCCTCTTTGCGCTTCCGTGCAGATGGTGGTGTTGATTGAACCTGGAAGTCGTCTTCATCGTCGCCTTGGCTTCGGAAACCGCTCTGATTGTCTCTGTTCCCGGTTGGAGGGGTTCTCGGGCGACTGCCCTGCTCAATAGACTGCCTTACTTCTGGTCCTACGATCTGGACAGCGTCGGGACCTCGTTTCGTCCACCAGCGGTCAAGATCCGGGCTCTCTGGGTCAACGAGAGGGGCATAGTCGAGCCCGGAACCACCAAAAGCATGTTGAAGAAAATGGCGAATGTCCTGGTCGCTGCCTTCCGTATCGGATCTCCAGGCATCTTCGCGAAAAGGGGCTAAGCCTGTGATCCTCGCTTCGGCGGCTTTCCTAGATGGCTGTTGCTTGGCCGCGAGAATTGGAAACAGCTCGACGAGAGTTCCAGATGCCTCGACCTTGTCCAAGAGTTTCCTTAGGAGCAGGTCCTTTTGCTGTATAGTCTGAAGCAGTGAATCAACCCGTCGGGTCTCAATCGATTTGGCTCGAGCGAGTGGCAGGGTCAACTCTGCGGCCAACTTGGACGGGGAACACTTGATGAGATAGACGGGCCATTCGAGAGGCGACGACCACCCAATATCGCAGGTGATGTCCAATATCAACGATTCTTCCTTGGCGGTCTTGCCAGGTGACATGGAAAGCGCCATTGAGGCAAGTCTGTGATCGGCGTGCGATTCGTCGAAGACGGACTTGAGTTTCTCCAAGAAGGTGCGCATATTGGTTTTGTTTTCGGTGACATCGACGACCGTTCCCAGTTCCAGACTGCGTCGGTAAATGGCCTTTCTGTCCAAGGATTCGGACCACATATTTGCCATGTCGGTCAATTGTATTGCGTAGGCGTCTTCCGTGAAAGTGGTTGACACCAGTAGGTGAGGCAGGCCGGCAGCGGACGGCACGCGTAGTGGCCGCCATTTAGCCGAGTCTTTCATTATCACGGTCTTGTTCAGAGTCCTGATGCGTTCGTTTCAGTTGCAACCTTGGGCGGGAAACAAATGGTCGTCGAGTTGGTCTAAAAAGTTGGCCACATGTACGTGTAGCTGACACCGCCGAAAGCGTTGACGGGAAGAGACCGTAGGTAGCGCGCAGCCACAATACCGTCCCCCGCAGAGACTGCCGATAGAGATGAAGGGTTCGATGCGCAGAGTGGCCGATGGATGAAAAACGAGATTGGAGATGACAGCAAAATGGTAGGTGACCTGGAGGAAAGAAGGTATCGTGGGCCCTTCTCGTCGCATCAGGCAGCCACAGCCACGTCTGTGGCCACTCCTGCTTTGAGCACTGTATACATCGCAAATATCTGGCTCCGTTGGTACCTACCTTAGCTGCTTAGGTAAGGTAGCAGCTGGTGTGGGCATGTAGGTAGTCATCAACCAGTTAGGAGCTGTGTGTCGGAATGTCTGCTACTGTGCGCCCATCGCCACTGCCATTGCCACTGCCTGTCAGACAACGAACACTTGAATTTGGGGTTTGTAGGACATGGCCTGCAAGTAATTCCATTTCCCGAAGATCTAGGCCTTCACCTTCATCAGGTCAAGAATCAATCTACGAAGACGCGAGCCCATTTTATGTGCCTTGTTTCGTCTGTCATTCGAAATCTCATCATCCAGTCCGCTCGATAGCTATAGTACCTCAGGTAAGGTAGTCAGCGTTTTGCAGGTGAGCACTGTAGCTTGGCTGAACATGCGACACGCGACGGACAGTTCTGGGTCAATCGGGATAACTCGCTTCACCACACATCAATTCGTCACTGCCATCCCATCCACTGAAAGTGTTTGTTCAGGCGCGATGCTCATCGTCAAGTTGTTTTCGCAAGCCATGACAGAGGGCATTAACCGACACAAACTGTTGCGATGCTACCACGTTGGCAGCCAGGCTTAGCCACCACCGAACCCCTGAAGAATCGCCTCTTGCTGCGGATTTACGCCACATGATTGGCGGAACGCATTTTGCACCGCCATACCATCCTTGCTTCGACTTCCATCCGCCAACAGACCGAGTATTGGCCTGCCACTCCATCTTCTTTCTGTCAGGCGTATCATCTACTTGTCGGCCAACTCACCCAAGCCGCGGGAGGTCTGTCAATCATTTCATTCCTGTTCCATAATCCGTGGTCGCATTGCTCTGTACCCTGATTGAAGAGTCAATCACTGCCAAGATGTCCTGGCAGCCTACCGACCTGACTCCAGGTCTGACGATCACACCCACCCCCGCCAGCACCATTCGACAACCATGACTGGCTCGTCCACTTACGAGAACAGCGACGTGCTGTCAGTACCAAAAACCAGGCACAGGACCGTGGCTGATGACGTTGCCACAGAGCACACCTCCTTCCTCTCGGCCCTTTCGCCCAACGGTGGCCATCCTGGATACGTTCTTGCTCGCCGTCCATTGGATCCCACGGAGGATTCTTAACTGCCATGCATCAACAACGCCTGTAGATCGCTTGGGCGGCAGGGTTGGTCTGATGCCCAGCCCAGGAAACGGAGCAAACGCGGGTCTCCAAGGCGTACAATAGGATGCCCGGTGTCGTTCATCGTTGGGAAACAGCAGGCCTGAGCCTGGCGCGACGTACTCATCGCCTTCCGTTCGGTATCGGAAGATATGATGCAAAGACGTTGTGTGGAGCGTAACAAGCCACGCAGCCTGCAAGGTATATACAGAGTTCGCCCATGACATTTCTTCCGCCGCTTCTCCTGGCTGTGTGATGAGAGCCAAATTCCGGTCCCATTAGTTTCAGCAATTCCATCGCCAGCGGCTTTCTTTGATCGATATACCTACGGCGCAACATGGGACAGAAGCCCAGCACCCCGTTGGCCAGCTGCCTAGACAAAGTCTGTGACGGGCGGTCGTCCTGCGTCGCCTATCCAAACGATCCATTGTACCAGATCAACTGGGTCAAACCGTACAACCTCGACCTTCCCGTTGAGCCCATCGCAGTTGCCCGTCCCTCCACCAGGGAAGACATTGCTGGCTTCGTCAAGTGTGCCGCCGACAACGGAGTCAAGGTACAGCCAAAGTCGGGTGGCCATTCCTATGCGTGAGTCAAACTGCTCTACTCGGTTCTTCTGCCGTTGCTAACGTTGTCGTCGCAGCAACTTCGGACTTGGTGGCACAGACGGCGCCCTGGTCGTCGACCTCGTCAACTTTCAACACTTTTCCATGGACACAGATACTTGGCAGGCGACTATCGGCGGAGGTCACCGACTGCACGACGTGACGGAAAAGCTGCACGACAACGGCCAGCGTGCCATGTCCCATGGCACATGTCCGGGTGTGGGCATCGGGGGCCATGCCACCATTGTGAGTTCTTTTCGTCTGGCAGCAGTCCGTCTAAACGAGACTGCGCCTTGCTGATATGTTACTCTGAAATAGGGCGGTCTAGGTCCCAGTTCGCGCATGTGGGGGAGCTGTCTAGATCACGTTCTCGAGGTTGAAGTCGTTACGGCAGACGGCAAGATCAAGCGCGCAAGCGAGACGCAGAACTCGGACCTGTTCTTCGCCCTCAAAGGTGCCGGCGCCGGCTTCGGCATCATCACCGAGTTCGTCGTCAAGACTCATCCGGAGCCCGGTGATATCGTGCAGTACTCGTACGCCATCACCTTTGCCCGTCACCGCGACTTGGCCCCCGTCTTCAAGAACTGGCAGGACCTCATTACCGATCCGGAACTGGACCGCCGCTTCAGCAGCGAGTTTGTGATGCAGGAGCTGGGTGTTATCATCACGGCCACGTTTTACGGGACCGAAGACGAGTTTAAGGACACGGGTATCCCTGATCGCATGCCCGCCGGCAAGGTGTCTGTCGTAGTGAACGACTGGCTCGGTGATGTGGCACAAAAAGCACAGGATGCGGCGCTCTGGCTCAGCGAGCTCCAGTCTCCCTTTACCGCCAAAAGTCTTGCCTTCACAAGGGACGACCTTCTGACCGAGAAGGGGATACAGGATGTGATGAACTACATCGACGCTGCCGACCGCGGCACCCTCATCTGGTTCCTGATATTCGACGTCACGGGCGGCGCCATCAACGACGTGGCGATGAACGCGACAGCCTATCGCCATCGCGACAAGATCATGTTCTGTCAGGGTTATGGCGTCGGCTTTCCTACTCTCAGCCAGGAGACGAAAGACTTCATGTCGGGCGTCGCGTCCACCATACGTAAGGCGAGCCCGAACGAGCTGAGCACGTACGCCGGTTACGTCGACCCCACGCTCGAGAACGCGCAAGACAAGTACTGGGGTACAAACCTGCCTGCTCTGCAACGCATCAAGGCCGAATGGGATCCCGAGGACCTCTTTTCGAATCCCCAAAGTGTGCGGCCGGATGCCGACGCAAAGGACCTCGCGCCGGAGTCCACTGAGCCCAAGGCTGGCGATCCACAACCATCTGGCAGCTAGGAAGAAAGCGGGAGTTCAAGGCGTTCTATTGTTTCTCCAGGGTTTGCTTTCATTTTCATATGGGTTACATGTCTGTTTTGGTTTTAATGGTACGGGTACACATTCTTGCCATCGCGGTAGATCCATGATGCTTCACTTCGCATACCTAGTCTTCTCAGATACCCCGTATCGAATACAGGCACTTCTTACTTTCATGCATGCTTGCCCAGTCACGATAGCCTAGATGCGTGTACACAAGCCACACAGCCGATTTCAATCTCAACTTGCAGGATTGCCCAACTGAGCTATTCGGACCAACAGGCACCCGTGATCCTGGCTCGGTGTTGTGGGCCATTGGCGGCGCGGCCAGCGCTATGTCTCCGAATCCTGACACTCGGTAGCACCGCTAACCAACAACGCGTCGCGACCACCTGTGTCCGTGTAGTTAATCAAGACGGTCATATCACAGTTGCTACAGTTCCGATCCTGACTTGGTCACTCCAATACGACCAATTTGCAATTTTCGCCAATCAACATGCCCGCAATAGTCAACGGCCACATCCACGGGCCGCGGCGCTACACGATCGCCGAAAGTATCACCAGGATCGCCTACCTCATCACCAACCCCGGCCTCCTCTCCCTCCGCGACGCGACATCAGCGGTGTACATCCTCTACGTGCTTTACGTGACGTACTACACGACGCGCAGCCTCGTCTACCTCGTTTTCGAGGAAGATGGCAGGCAGATGTGGTGTCCGTCAACGCCGCCGCCGGAGTGGGGTCCGACACCACCGGGGTGGAAGATTGGTTGGAAGGTCTGCGCGAGGATTTTGAGATTTATGGTCTGGAGGAGGCTCGGTGCATGGTTCTATGAGGTTTTTGCTTGGGGACTCATTTGGGTTGTCGTGACGTTTACTGCGGAGGAGTGGCTTAGATGGCGGAGGACGAGGGAGAGATAATCAGTCGAGCTGGGCTCGATGCTTTGGTATTGCTGGAAGATGCTCGCGAATTTCGTTGCGGCCTCCAGAGAGTATACTCTTACCTCCAGTCCAAGCGAGACGAGCATTCAGTCTGCTCTTCGCTAATAGCTTGAAGGACAAATGTCAACAAGCATTGAGACCAAATTCCTCTAGATGCGCGCGTTGTCGTCTTCTGCGTTTCGGTTGTAAACACTCGACAATGCTTAGACCATCAGCTGTTGGCATAGCTGGCGATGTAGCCGTGTTGGGCGGTCCGCAATGGAGCTGTCTGTCACTGGCTGCGCGGTGTGCTGGTGCGGACAAGTAATGGAACTCGACCTTTGATTTCGTGGTGTCAAGACGTAATCGCCACCTCACGGTATCAGAGCAAGTCCCCAGTGGTTTATGTGGTGCGCGACGCTTCCCCCGGGGCTTGTAAGGGAATTTTGCTTTTCACTGCAAAATTATCCGGCCCCGAAGGGATGAAGCCAAGGTGGATGGAAGTTCCATACCTGCCCGGAGAGCACTGACACAACTGCAGGAGGAGCTGCTGGTGGTCCGCCCCGCCTCCAGTCGTCGCAGCCTATCTTATCTCCACGTGACGCGAATATGAACGGGTCCGCGGGCGGCAAGCGAAGCCCTGGGTTTTCCCCCACAGCCAAAACAATCCTGAAATTTTTGCTCAGGACGCCCTCACGACCTTCTCCAATTCGACGCCCATCCAACGTTTAACGAGCCACCCGTTGTTGAATTCGACACCCCCCAACCCTCACAATGGCCAAACTCTCGTAAGTTGCTGCTCTGTCAATCTCGGATCCGTCGACGGCGTATTTTACGGTATTCTTCACCCCGTCGCGAGGGGTCGAAAATTCGGCGATCGAGGCGGGCCTTCGAAAAAACATTCGAAATACGACGACACGGATTGCGCGATGCAGGAAACGAGGAGGACTTTGTGACTTTGGACTTGACTGGCTGGCTGGAGGAAGCAAGGTGAACGGACCGGAACTGCAACGAAGAACGACTTCGACACGAACCGGAAACATACACACAAAACTTCACGAACCGCCCGCCTGCCGATCGCCGAGACCGAATGCCGCACGTCGACGGAGGAAACAGACTGTGATTGTCAAAATGCTGACAGTCTTTTCACAGCCGTGGTGCCCCTGGTGGCAAGCTTAAGATGACCCTCGGTCTCCCCGTGTACGAAACCCCAAATCCATCCCCAAGCTCTCGCGACACGGGGCATTCCAAGGACGAAGGACTGACTTGGTACATAGCGGTGCCGTCATGAACTGCGCCGACAACTCGGGTGCTCGCAACCTGTACATCATCTCCGTCAAGGGTATCGGTGCCCGCCTCAACAGACTGCCCGCCGGTGGTGTCGGTGACATGGTCATGGCCACCGTCAAGAAGGGAAAGCCTGAGCTCCGCAAGAAGGTCCACCCCGCCGTCATCGTCCGCCAGGCCAAGCCCTGGAAGCGCTTCGACGGTGTCTTCCTCTACTTCGAGGACAACGCCGGTGTCGTATGTGTCCGTGGTACTCCGATACCGATTCGCATGCTGACAGAGTACACAGATCGTCAACCCCAAGGGTGAGATGAAGGGCTCCGCCATTACCGGTCCCGTCGGTAAGGAGGCTGCTGAGTTGTGGCCCGTAAGTCTTGAGCGATCCTAAACGCGCTTCATCAGACACTAACACCCGTCGCAGCGTATTGCCAGCAACTCTGGTGTTGTCATGTAAAGGAGGTTTTTCGTTAAACAAAAAAGGGCGAAAAGGACGACGTTACGGCTACGGATTAGGTCAACCAGCGCGAACCACGGGCAAAACACCAGCCTCTTGTCCCCGGCGCGACTCACGCGACCGACCCAGGGGAGACGGGAAAACTCTTGACATGACCAAAGAGGGTTGATGGGGCCTGGTCTATTTTCTTTTATGTTTCCTCGCTGGATGGCAGGGCTCTGTCTGCATTTCGGGCGTGAAAGGGAAAGAAATTCATACCAGGCAATTTCGCATACAGAGGAGATATCCAAATCCGATTCTTTGCGCACGTTACATGCCGTCCGTTGCCGTCGTCGACACGCGAACAGGAACATCGCATAGACGTGTGAACCGACGGGCTCTAGTCATCCTGCCGGTCCCTGCAGTGGTCGACACGGTTAAGAAGCCTCGTACGGTATCTTAGTTGCACTGCTCGCAGTCGCGACCAATCAAACGTATCATCTGGATTGCTTCCACCTGAGCCATCGCAAGGGCATCTCCAAGTGACGGCATTTTCCTGACACGCCTCTATCATCGTCCAGGAATCGTGAGTATGGTCAGCCTATTTTACAGCGTGAAAGATTGCTGCACCCGTCCACTGCCAGAGCGAGGTCGCGTCTCAACCGTGTCCATTTTCGCAGCCCACGTCGCGTCCATTCCGATCGCGTCCCTCCGAAGGGCAGCTGTATATGAGGGGACTTTCCCCAGTCTGGGGAGAAGAAGTGCAGGTACTGGTTGTCATTGAGATGATGGCTCTTCGCAACCCCTAAGACGGTACATGAACCCTTGAGGGACGGCGTAAATTGCAGCGAACCCCTTTCCGGGCAGCAGACAGATTCGCAGCCGTGGTCATTCAATGGGCTGAGAGTACTACTAGACGCAGGCCTTTCGGGCGTGTTATCGCGATGGTCTTCGTTCGGAGGGGTTCAAAACGCAGTGAAATGCGGGGACACCCTCAAATGCGCCCGATCTGGTCGCATCCAACCACACATGGTTGTGACTGTGCCATTTTTACCGCACCAGTATGTCCTTATGGTAATGTAGCGATGAATCCTATGGCAACCGCAGACCTTGTAGGCCGTCCATGGACACAGGAACAGCGCTAGGTTCCGGGTGCCAGGGCCGCCTGTCGGGCCCTTGGGCGGACTGCGCTGCGTGATCGCCATCATCAATGCCTCGCCTTCGACGTCGAGGAAGATGCTGTTCCCACAGGACAAGAGCAAATCGTTTTGGGGATCTGATTTCAACATGACATCTTTGTTTTTGAAAAAGCCGAGAGGTTCTCTGTTGATAGTTGTCATCAGCGATGTGGCACCCATCGAGTGCTGCAAGGTTACGTACCGGTAACCTGGAAGGTTGTGTCTGACTCGTCGACTTCATGTACACGTCCGCGAAGTCATTGGATTCGCGAAGCCCAGTATATCAACTCAAACGGCCTATCCGCTTCCTTCTGTGGTAGAGTTTTTCAGTGGCATCTGTGACATATGGCCTTGATCGCGAATCATCGCTGCGCCATTGTGGCTCACCAGGCGTGAACGCATGTGCCTTCTTCATCCTCCACCTGCGGGGAGTGAATGCGGCCAGGCCGCTCTTGTCAATTGACACATCTGATACATGTCCAGAAATCTTGGTTAACTACCTTACCTATCTCTACATGACTTACCCGACTTCCTTGTGACGCTGAGGGGTCGCTTAGGTATGCCAAATGGCTCACGCTGTCATCCCTCACCACTCCATGACTTCCCAGAACAGCTTCTTTATCAACTAGCCTTCGAGGAGTCTCGAGCCACGTAGCTACGATCTATCTTGGATCGAAGAGGACTGCCTGATCGAAACGATGTGGCTATTGTTTCATCTACAAACCAGTAGTTCTTTCAGCTGGACGCACAGCTTGCAAGTCTTCCACGGTCATCACGAGAGAAATCCCAATATCTACAGGCTTCATTTCTTCAAGCACAAATCGCCATTCAACACTCCCCGAAGTAAACTCTCTCTAACTCAATTATACGAAGGCCTCATGTCTGCAAACCCTTCTCATCGTCGTTGGCCAGTCTGCGTACCTACTTAGTAGTTAAGGGGGAACGTCAGCAGTGACGGAGAGCCGCGAAGAATATCGACTCGCGGTGAGTAACGACCAGTGACCAACATGCCCTTGTAGATGAAGGATACAAGACGACAAGGCCTCAAACACGCACCTTCTCTGGCACAAAGAGACTCTAGGTCATGAGTGGTCGCAGACACGTCCGACATGCTGTCTAGGGCCCATGCTGAGATCATGAACGGCAGGACGGAACTTCCGGCACTCAGTGGCAGGACCAGGTAAAACCCCGAGTTGTTCAGCCCTACTGACAATCTACACTTAAGCCAGGGGAAATATGCTCTCGTCCGAGGCCTCGGTTGGCAGCTGACTTCCTGGACGGTCTTCCGGGCAAAGGGCTGGATCTGACTACACGGTCATGCCGCGCATGCTTTCTGTTCCACAATGGGACCATCTCATACTTCATAGATTCAAGGTTTCAAGACATATGAAATAGGAATACTCTGCCATTTGAAAGGATGGACGACGATGAAGGACAAGGTCAACGTCAACCGGGTCTTTTAGCTTCGTTTCTGTTGTCACAAGTGGATGTCGGTCCCTAAACCAGACTCCCTCGATAACCATAGTCAGCATGGGCAGTATTTTGGTTAAGTTCCCCTAGGAAGAAATGGAAAACGGTTTTATTCGTTGTTTAGCTACGCATCTAGGATCACTGGGACAGAAAATTCTTGTTAGCAGCATAGGCCTCTTGAACAGTTGTCTTGGGAGAATAAAAGCCAACAATCTGACCAAGAGCCAGTAGCAGAGACAAAGAGAATCCGCTGACGGTGTGATGTTCGCGCTCTGTTTCTGCAAGTGATCGCAGTGTCCTCGAGATCGTCGGAGGGCCAGCGCTGAGGTGCGCCCTCGGAGCCCCTCGGGTACGCGTGCAGCACACTGAATACAACGCCGACGGTGACGAAGGACGAAGGTGGAATGATGGCCATCGTTCTTACGTACTTTCCATGTGGAAATCTACTCCCGAGGACCACTGTAGGAACGATTTGGCAGATGGAGGGAGGGCACTTCACAGGCAGCATTCTCCATCGGACCTTGTAGTGCTGTACCTTCTCTTCGGCGTTCGTGTACTACTCCCGACAACCTACTTAACCGTCCCAGAAACTGGGTCAACGCGTTGGCGCATGTCTCGTGAAAGGGCTGCCTTGAGTGAATGTTTTCTCGGTGCAACGGCTGTCGGTTTCTTGCCCACACTGAATATAATCGCACAGTCGACCGACGCTGCTCAAACGGAGACGCCCATCGCGCTCGCTCGGGAGTCCTCACGCCCACGTCCGCAGCCAGAGTGAAAGCATTCTTCTTCGTGAGTCGTATATAAATAAGCCACTGCTTGAAGGATGTCATGGCTCACCAGGGTGATTGCGTAGGCTATCCGCCAAGGGCGCCGCTGATTGGTGTTTGTGTTTGTGCTGGTTATTGAAGAATGCAAGGAAGTATTTAATAGGTACTAATGGAGGCAGTAAGTCGTCAAATTCTCCGTCGTCCTGCGTCCTTGTCGAGAGTGTATTCAATTGAAGAAAGTCACGGATCATTCATCTCAGCGCTTGTCAGCCCGCCTGGCGCTGTGGTTTTGCTGGGATTTGGCGCGAAGTTGACGCAGTTGTAGGATTTCAGACACGTGCCTTGAGGCTGGCTTCTCGTTGGGCCAGTTGTTCAGAGCAACGAAAGCCTTGGACCAGAGATGACGTCGCCCGGCGCGGGCGTGAATGTATGATTGAACAGCCGGTGACTCACATTCTTCGGTGTTGTTCCTGTGGGCTCCTATTTCGATAACAATCTAATTATTTAGCGAGTTTAAAGTAGTTGGCAATCGCGGGAGCAGCGCGGCGGTCATTTGTCCCTTCTCTAGCGTGATATTTCTTGGCAATTGACGACAGGTACGCGAGGAAATGTGGGAGAACTCGGGTATTTCACGCGGACTCACGCGTTCTGGCGTCATCAGCTTGTGAGGGTGAGGAGGGGGCTGCCACGCGACCACGCTCTCGATGACGCTGGCAGATGACCAGGCTGCCGACCGAAAGTCTGCAGGATTGACTGCGACGCCGCCTTGACCGGGAAAGCAACATGAACAGTCTCGTCACGCGTTGTTACCGACTCACAGAAGGCATCACCGCGTCGGTCGGCCGACTCACTGCTTGACACCAAGACACCTCACACACATCACTTCAACATCAGTCGTGGCTTCAAAGTTTGATTCATCTTAAGTATCTGTCCGCTGCTGGCCCTCGACTGTCGAGGGGCGAGCGATCCCGACGGGATGCCCCGAAGAACCCAGAGTCAAAATCCAAGTTGTGACGAATCAGCCGAGCGCAGTAGTCACAACCTGACTCTGGTCATCATCCATCCTCGCTACCGAATGCCCTCTTCCTTGGCCCGCTCGTCGTTGAGCCCGTGCCAAACGGATATTCGTCGATGCTGAACAAACAAACAAAAGAAAAATGGTAAGGAAATAAAGAGGCGGCCTTCCGCGATTCAGTCCGATTGCCCGAATGGCTGAAAGTGGAGAATCACCATACCGTTATGCTGCTGAAAAAAAAAAACAGGACCCGAAACTTTTTTTCCTCGTTTCCAATACAGGGATATAAAGAAACTGTGGATGCCCTCGCTGTCCCATGCTGACTGATTCCATATAAGAAGGGGAAAAGAGGTCAGGTCTGCCTCCTCTCCGTCTCTAGCCACCTTGATTGCTGCTGTTTGTACGGATACAAGGAAATAAAAGAAGATCTGGTGGCCGATGCAGGTCCCGTGTTTGTTTGACCTGCCGCCCACGCCATCCGGATGCGATGAACCGACATGCGAATGGGTATATAATAATGCTGCTATTGATCGTGGAAATGTAAGGTCCGCTCTGGAGACCGGGAATGCTGATGATGGGTTCGCGTCTTTCCAGCTCGTGTTTCGTAGAGTGATTGTTCTATTGCCATTGGTACGGTGCCCCGACCCTGTTCGTCGTCGTCGTCGTCGTCGTCGTCGTCGTCGTCGTCGTAGTCGTCGGTTTCTCCGAGGGACCGTTACTGAGGCTGGCTCGGCGGCATAGGGAGAATACCAGTGTGTTGTGGAAAATGAATCGTGTTTTGTTGTGCGACCTGTGTCTGGTTTTGGGCTGCCTGCGCTTCGGCGGCTGCGGCCGCGGCCTTCTTTGCTGCCAATGTGGCCTTTCTCTTGTTAACGGCCCCTTGCATGCTTCCGTTGAGCCAGCGCTCTGTGAGGTGGTTAGTCGTGGTCGTGAGGAGCTTCCAAAACGACTTACTCTTCATGGAAGCCGACATTTTCTCAGACTTGGTCATGGTAGAATAGTCCTTCTCTTCACCGCCCGCCTGGCTAGGCGGCGCAGACGACTTGGCCGACGCTTGAGCAGACGCGGGAGCAGGCAGAGGAGTCGAAGCGTTGTATTCGCTGACGTCCGTCGAAGTGTGGCGTGGCGTGGAGGCACCCTTAATGGTCCACTGATCGTTGCCCATGTGCTTGAATGAGACCATCAATTGGGGAACGTCGGGAGTAGCCGGAGTCGAAAAGTCGTGCATATCAGAGAGGATGCGTTCCGAAACAGACTGTTTGAGGGTGAGCTCTTGAGCGCTTTGCTTTCTGTTGATGCGAATGCGAGGTTTCTTGTGATGGTGAGTCGCTTCCACGGCCTCTTCGTCAACATCAGCCTCCTCTCTCCAGTTGCGCTGACGCTTCTTTTGGCGCAACCCGTACGTGGACCCCTCGTCCGAGACGGTGGCATTCGAAGACGAAGACGTCGGGCGGGACTCGTCCGTGGTCTCTGGGGCAGCTGCGACGGTGCCGTTACTCTGCCTCTTTGCAGCAGCCCTGCCTCTCTTGGGCGTAGTCTCTTCCGGCCGAGGCTTGGGTTCCTCCACCGGCTGGGCCTTGGACTGGCGACCACGCTTCCGCTTAGTAGGCGCCTCTGAGTGCTCTGGTTCGGGAGGAGGCGGCGGCGACGGCGCGATTGCCTCTTCCTCGGGAGCAGGCGTGTCGGGTTCAGACTCGACGACGACAGCTCGTTTGCCTCTCGGGCCTCTCTTCCGGCCCTTGGCGGGCGAAATAACCTCGGGCTCTGGTTGCGGCTGCGGTTGCGGTTGCGGCTCCGGCTCCTCTACGGTAGTGAAGGATGCCTTTTCGGCTGCGGCAGCTCTGCTTCTCCTCTTGGGTCCGGGCCCGGGCTTGACACCTCCAGGAGTTGCAGAGCGGGCGTCATCCTGTAACACTCCGTCAAACATCTTTGGGGGGTTGCGTGTTCTCTTGCCAGAGACAATCACGCCGTCACCCTCGGCTGCCTTGGCGCTTGCTTGCGGCTGACTCCTGAGCTGGCGACCCTCTCCGCCGCCATCCCTTTGCGCGTCTGGGTCCTGGTTGCCGATCTTGTTGGGGTGGGGATCGTACTCGAACCCGTATACGCTGGCCATAACCCTATCTTGCCAACGTTGCTCGAGCGTGCCGGCGTCCTTCTCCTTGATAGTGGCTCTGTAGCCCTGCACGTCGAAATCCTTTTCGATGTAAGACTCGACCTTGGAAAAGGCGTCCAGGTCTGAGGTCTTCTTCTCGAAAGCAGCATCCTGTACGGAGCGACGCTGGGCATTCTCCTGGTCATCGACAATCTTGGTGCACACCTTGTATTCTTCCTGCCAAGTGACAAGAGTCTTGTTGACGTGGGCGAGGAGCTCCCACAGTTCTTCGTGAGAAATGTCTTTGTGGTCTTTGAGGAACTCGATAAACTCGGCAGGGTCTCTGATCTTGTCGTGTCTGTACTGCTTCCTGAAACGCTGTCGCATGCCGGGCAGAGCTGGCGTGCTAGCACCAGTGGGGGCAGGAAGAACTGGCGATCCCTGGCGGGGTGTCAAGGCTGGTGTGGGTGCTGCGGAGTTGTAAGTCGATTCTTGAGACATTTGTTGGCCCTGGCTGCCCGACGGATGGTCCTCGTCATGATCAGCTTCACGCTCAGCCTCGTCGGGTTCACCCTCAGCATCGGCATGACCATCCTCGTCGACGTCGAGCGAATGAGCCTCCGCAGTCGTGTCTGCCTGGTCTTCTGGGGCGTCCGCATAGGCGCTGGTATCGTTGGCATCAACGTTGGACATTGGGGCGGACCCTTCGACCATGACGGGATAGATAGAGTGTGTGACGTATTCCCCTTCGATATAAGGTGTAAGATAAGACCACCGGTAGACAGGCTTCTCAACTGAAGGAGTGGACTCCTCTTCTTTCTCGTCTTCTTGAAGCTCGGGCTCTTCAGTGGCAGCGTCCTTCTGGGGGACGGCGTCAGACACATGAGCAGGGTCGACCGTTATTTCATCATGGTAGAAAGGAACGTCCTGTTGCTGAGACAGAAACGAATCGGAAATCTTAACATTGGGGGCGGGTTCCGAACTGTTTTTATCCTCGAGTGGGCCCACAACCTCTGTAGCCTGAATGTGGCCATTGATGGTTTCTCCATGAACGGTCGGCTGAACATCTAGGGCGGGTACTCTCTCGGCGGACTCTGTGGTGCCAACCGGGTTGGCGATAATCGCAGAGATTGCCGTTGCGGGGGCATCAGCGAGGCCAGTGGTAGCCGCTGTTGCGATGCTTTGCTGTGTGCCGTTGACATTTGGCTGCTCGACGGCCGACTCAGCCGCCTCCGGCTGGACGGCCTTTTGAGGAGCGGTGACCATCGGTCGCACAGGGGAGCTGGCTTCGAGCTTCGGCTGAACAGAAAATTCTTCGGTAGGCTCGCCGCGTCGAGTTGGCGTTTGCACTGGCTGGACGTGTTGCTCGGACTTGTCGGCATTGATAATGGTAGGCTGGTTCACGTGAATGGGTTGTGGATGGGCAATAATGTGGCCAGGGTTTGGGTCATGGGCGGCGACAGAAGAAGAGGCGGCGGTACCAGTGCCAGTGACAGACTCAATCTGGTCGGACAGCTTCTCATCCTTCTTGACAACTTGCTGGTGGGCAGGCGAGACGAGCTGGTGAGCGTCGTGGCCCTTTCTCTGTGTGGGAGATGAGAATTCATGGTCGTGGGGCGCCGGGCCACCAACACGGATGGCGTTTTGTTCCTCCTCGTGGTCCGAGCTGGCATCGGAGCTCACCAGATCTGAAGAATCGCCAATGACTTCAATAGTGTCCTTGACGATATCCTCGTCGGATGGTTGTGAGTAGAAAGACTGCTGCTCAGCGATGGACTTGCGAGCTGGTGTCCGACGGCGAGCGGCAGGTAGGGCGGCGAGTGAAAAATCTCTCGAGGTAGCCCTGCGCTTCTGAGAAGCCGGGGTGAAGTAGTCATCGTCGACAACCTCGCTCTCTGCTCTTCTCTTACGAGTGGCGGTGCGCGGAGCCGGAATCGCAATCTCGGGCAGCTCATCCTCAAAGTCTGCAGCCGAGTAGTCAATCTTGGTGCGCTTCCGCAAAGTGTGAGGGCCCTTGCGGTAGGCCTCGTCTTCTTCGTCGGGGGCACCGTCAAAGCCGCCAGTGCGAGATCTCTTTCTAAGAGTCTTGCCAGGGCCTGAGACGCCGGTGCTCGGTGAGGAGCGAACGTTGGAGAAAGGGTTGTTCATGATGATGGTCTTGTTGCCTCCGCGGCGATTGGGAGGAGCCGTCTGGGGAGTGCGTGATACCGCAGCGGCCGGAGGAGACCGCGTCATGATGGTGGAGTTTGTGTCGGTGCCGACACTTGTATCTGACTGGAGGCTGGAAGAAGGAAGAGTTTTCCGACGATTCGGACGACCACCACGACCTCGCTGATCCATGGCCAGGCGTATAAATTCTGAGGTGGCGAGGCGACGAAGGGTGAAATTAAATCAGGACGATGAACGCTGACTGAGGAAAAAAATAGGTTGCGGATGGGTGTAGGTGGGTAAGCGATGGCGAACGGGGGTATCAAGGGAAACCACGAGAAGAAGGCGAGAAGGCAAGAGAGGCCATTCAGCCAGTTGCAGAGTGTCTGTATAAGGGGGTGTCAATGTTGTTGACGACCGTCGAAAGTAAAATTTCCTTCGCCGCGGTGTAAGGGACAACAGCGGAGGTGAAAATGTGGGCAAATCCGGAATTGATACTTGAAGTGGTGATGTGGTGGTTTGACTGAGCCTTAGCTGGCTGAGCTCGTTGACTGGCTGAGAGCGAGTAGGTACTCGGGTCAGGTCTGGTTAGTTGCTTTTTTTTTTTACCGACGGCCAGTGCCAGTGGATGACTCTGTTGCTGGCAGGACTGGAGTGGTGTGTGTGTGTGTGCGTGTGTGTGTGCCTGGACCTGGGTTCTCGGAGGTAAATGGAATGGGGTAAAAATGACCAGGCTTCTTGGAATGCCCTGCGTACGGAACGTCAGGTAAAAAGCAGAAGGCCTCTCGAATATTTCCGAGGAGCCAAAAAAGGCGACGATGCTGGTTTGGAGAGGTAGAGGGGACGGGAATGGCGAATTATTCAGAGTTGGAAGAAACGTGACGTTTTTTGTTCTTGTTCTTGGTTCGTCGACGAACCCCCTTCTTGTTACTGCGTTGTCAGTCAAAGTGAGTGAGATGAGCAGCCCGTCACCTACTATTCAGCGACGTACAACCTACCCTCCTCTTGAGCAAAGCAAATCACTTCAAGTGCTTATGTTGTCGGCGTACGGAGTATTTTTTTTTGTATAAGTAAGACTGGGAGTTTGGTCGATTGGAGTAGTCAGTGTGTTCGCAGTCGGTGTCCCCTCCGCCTTGCCTCTTGCCTCGTGCCTCGTGCCTCGTTCCTTCCTTGCCTCGTCTCGCTCACTTGCACCAATTTCACATTTCTGCCGGGCTGTCACCGCCTGGCAGCCCAGCTGCTGTCAGGCTTTTGTGGATGTGTTGATTGGCTCGTAGGACCGCCAGCCTTAGCTAAGGTACAAGGTCACTTCCTTGCGTGGGCACCTATCAGGGGGCTGAAAGCGGCAGTACGTAACTGATTAGGTACCTACCTAATTACTCGCTGGGCTGTCAAACGGATTACCTGGGAGGGAGCTGCGCAGCACACCAGACTTTATTAGCGGCCTCGCGGTCTTTGCCCTTCTGTAAGCACCTCCCGCATGCCTGACCGCTAAAAGCAAGCACCTCGGGTGATGTAGCCTCAGTCTGGGGGATGTGTACTCTCTGAACAGCCAGCTGTTCACTGAGATGTCAACCAAGATGCCGGACACTCTGCAGTCCGCAAGTGGCTAGCGCCCAGTCTTCCGCCTGCAAGTCCCTGATGACGATTCCGTAGAGCTAGAGCAGCATCGATGCTAATGCCGCTACTCCGTATTGCCTTCGGAAGGAAGTTGCTGAGATGATGGGCAATTCAAGCGTGGGATACAGACTCCCAGCCATTGAACTGTCTGGGCACCCAGTCTAGATAGCAGCATTGCATCTCTACATGCATCATGACCTACCCTGAATTAGACCTTTTCCTCGCATCTGTATTGTTGCCTCCAACCTGTCGTTTCATGCTACAAGTACTTTGTTACCTGGCCGCCCCTGACTCAGCTTTCCAAGCGTCCACCCATCTGCTAGCAGGTATTACCTGGCAACTAGCCACCCAGTGCCACCCAAGACCTCCTGCGCCTCCTCTCGCCGCCTCAACCTCACCTTAATGCTAGAGGTCCCTACCTAATTACTCCGTGCAGGTAGCTTAGGTTCTCTTCCCGGCGGCTGTGACGTCTGCCCCGCAACACGACGTCTCCATCAACATCACCAGGTGCAGCGCAGCCATGGCTTCCAAAAAGACAAAGACACCCGCCGGCGGCGACGACATTGACGAACTCTTCGAGGGCCTCAACGACAATGCAGTCCCCAAGAAGTCACTCGAGAAGAAGACCAAGCCCACCACGGTTGCCTCCAAGGCCATGGCCGACCAGGACATTCTGGCCGAGCTGGAAAAGGACATTGAGCAGCCATCCCGCCCTCACACGCCCCGTATTAAGGAGACGGCCGTGAAGGGTCCCCCTCGCCGCTCTGCAACTCCTACTACCGACGACAAGGCCGCTGCTCCTCGCAAGTCGACTGACAGCGCCCGATCCCTTCGCGCGAGCTTCACCCCTAGCGCCACGAGCTCTGATCTCCAAGAATCCGACAGGAAGCCTGAACAACCTGCCGCTGCTGCTGCCTCGACGTCAGCTGCCGCTGCCGCTGCTCCCGCAGCCGGCGGTGGCTGGTGGGGAGGCATCTTCTCTACCGCTTCTGCCACCGCCACTGCTGCCATGAAGCAGGCTGAGGCGGCCGTCAAGGAAATCCAGAAGAATGAAGAGGCCAAAAAGTGGGCCGAGCAAGTGCGAGGGAACGTCGGTGGGCTCAGGGCGCTGGGTGAGTACTAATTTCACTGCAGATTTCGTCCCTTTCGGCGCGATTGGGACGGCACGTAATGCATGGGCTGATATTGTCTGCACAGGTGACAACCTACGCCAACAAGCCCTGCCAACCTTCACCAACATCCTCCACACTCTCGCGCCCCCGATTAGCTCCCACGAGCGTCTCCTCATCCACATCGCCCACGACATGGTCGGGTATCCCTCGCTCGACCCCTTGATCTATGGGACCTTCTCGCGTGTCATGTCCCAGGTGGAGGGCGGCGAGTTGATGGTCATTCAGCGAGGCCAGGAGAACACGAGCAGGAGGCACTCCAACGACGGAGCTGGCTGGAGAGACGGTCCGTGGTGGAGGCAGTCCGACGCCCCGCGTGACCTGGGTCTGATCAAGGGATTGACTGAGGGCACCAAGCTCTGCCGCGCCGGCGCCGAGGGCTACGCCAACGAGTTCTTCGCTGCAAACGGCGGCTTGGAGCAGGCCAGAACCCGCGCCATCGAGCCGGTCAGCGAGGAGAACCCCGTCCGCAGCTCTGATCTGTTCCTGGCCATCCAGGCCATCGGCACCGCGTCCGACTCTAGCCTGTTCTCCCGCACGTCCGCTGTTGACAGGGAGAAGGAGGCCTCGGCCGTGGCTGACCCAGACGATGCCGACGAGCTTGTGTGTTTCGCCGTGTTCTGTCTGGACCCGGTGCACGACATCGAGTACTCGGCCATCAGCCAGTCCATCCCTGCCAAGTGGATCCAATGGCTCGATGCCGCTCATCCTCTGACGCCCGCCAGCGGCGATGATGGTCAAGAACCTTCGCTGTATCAGTCGATTCCCGACGAGATTCGCGAGATTGTCGACGGCGGCGGCGTCGACCCGCGCGAGTGGGTTGCTGAGTGGATCGAAGAGGTTCTCGGGCTTGCCGTGGGCATCGTCGCGCAGAGATATGTCGCCCGCAGAATGGGTGTCGGCGAAGGCGGTATCGGCAAGGGCAAGAGGCGTGTGGATGAGGTGCTCGGCGACGGCGGCGGCGAGGCTGCTCGTGCTGGGCTGATCTGAGCCAGCCAGCACATGAGCAATGTATGATTTCTTTCACTTGGGTGTTCGGGTATACCTGCTTTGTTTCGTGAATCATGGGATCCACGGCCAGTGACTACGTCCTGCGGCTGTTTAGGCATCTGGATCAACTGTAGGAAGTCCTTTGAATGGATGGATATCAAACCAATATTAAACACATGGGCTGCCATCAAGTGCGGTGTTGAGGCGTGTTCGTTCACAGTGAGAGACGCCTTGTAGCTTGTGCTGACGGGTTTCGGTCATCTTATGTTCTAAGTACACGTCTTCGTCCTTGGATTCCCCATCTACGGCAGGACTCATTACAGCCACCGAGATTACATCAAACCCGGTAGAGGTTGAAGAAGGCCGAAAGAAGCAGTACAACAACATTGGACTTGACCGAGACTAATACAACAGGGCAAAGAAATGTCACCATCTGCAATTGGCCCCTGCAGCTGCCAAAGCACTGTAATCGCAGTACCGTCCCACTGGAGGCTGCTCCACTCAGCTGTCTCCAGGACCCCTGGTCCACAGTGTATTATGTAATCGCTCACCTCCGAGTCGCGAAAATTCTGGATGAAATTTTCCAGCGACGTTGATCCAAAAATTCCTCTTTTGCCTCACCTCACCTGGAAACCAAAATCCCGAACATCATCTCTCCCGGTTCAGGCTCGAATGAGTCCATGATGATCGCCCATAATGCACGGCATCTTCTCTTGCTAAACTCTCAAGATCCTCACAGATCAAACACAATACAGCAGCTTCGTACCAGTCACTCGGTCACTCACGAGTCCTTGCTTGCGCGAGGGTCTTCCACCCGCGCCGCGTTTTGCGGTGCAGATCGGAAGAGGACGGGGATGAGACGAGAGGCGCTACGTAGGTCGTGTCCCTTGGGTCACGGCTTTGCGTGCCTTTCGTCGGCTTCATCGCTGCGAGAACGAACGGACCATCATAGTCCATGCCCATCTAACCTCCTACATGGGCGAGGCTCCAGGCGTACCGACATGCTACTAGCCGTGATACCACTTGCTTGCTCTCCTGCCGATAGACCGTACCGTGTACTGCGTGAGATGCCGATGCGTGACTAACTCAAATTGTTGAGAGGTCGGCGACTCAAAGCCGATTCATTCATGTCCGTCTGGACGCAAGAAACATGAGCCACCAAGGCATTTCTATCCTTGAGGCTGCTGGGTCCACTCCGAGTAAACAGCCTCATCTGATTGGTCGGAAGGACCCGGGCAAGAGAACACAGAATAGGCAAGGTTAAGTAGGTAGGTGATGCAGGTCGTGTATCTCATTAGTACCTAGTGTACGTAACTATTTAGCGGAATTCCCTGCCAAGGAACGAGCTCTTCTTTATCCTTGCACCGAATCGTGCGACATGTGCATGTGTTTCTGGCTTCCATTTACTTTAATATCTACTTATCACCAAGTCATAAGCCTTTTTCATTCTGTTCGCTTCGCATACTGCGAAGTATCAGCTGTGCATTCACCTTACTCATACTTCATCCACCATGCCGTCCAAAGACTCCAAAAATACAAAGTTCTCCCAACTACCACTGAGCACCTCCGGCCCAATCCATTGCGCCGTGACAGGAGCAGCGCTGCTCAGCACCCCTTACCTCAACAAGGGCACTGCTTTTCCTGAGAATGAGCGTCGCGAGTTCAATCTGACGGGTCTGCTACCCCAAAGTGTCCACACCCTCGAGCAGCAGCTGAAGAGGGCATACGAGCAATACTGCACGCGGCAGGATGATTTGGCCAAGAACACCTTCCTGACCTCGTTGAAGGAGCAGAATGAAGTCCTCTACTATAGGGTATGCTTTAAGACAGGGCGATGCGTGCAGTGTGCTGATCAAATGGTAGTTGCTGCAAGACCACCTTCCAGAAATGTTCAGCATCGTTTACACCCCTACCGAAGGAGACGCCATTCAGAAGTTTTCGAGTCTCTTCAGGCGCCCCGACGGGTGTTTTTTAAATATTAACGATACTGATCGAGTCTACCACGACCTGGCGCAGTGGGGCAGGCCAGAGGACATTGATTACATTGTCGTCACAGGTGATTTGTTTCCTGCGGATTCCTCAGACAAGCTCATCTGACGGGTCACAGACGGCGAGGAAATCCTGGGCATCGGAGACCAAGGTGTAGGTGGCATCCTCATCTCGGTGGCCAAGCTGGTTCTCACAACGCTTTGCGCTGGCGTTCACCCCAACCGTACACTTCCAGTTGTCCTGGATTGCGGAACCGACAATGAAGACCTGCTCAAAGACGAGCTGTACCTTGGCTTGCGACAGAAGAGAGTCAGGGGGCACAAGTACGATCGCTTTGTAGATGAGTTTGTAAAAGCCGCGCGACGGCTGTACCCAAGGGCGTACATCCACTTTGAGGACTTTGGTTTGACGAACGGTAAGCCAATTATCTGCTTTGCCACCCAGATCATCAAACTGACCATCTCAGCGAGGAGGATCTTGGACCAGTACCGTCCCCACATCCCCTGCTTCAACGATGATGTCCAGGGAACGGGATGCGTTACGCTCGCCGCTATCATGGCTGCGTTGCACGTGAGCAAGCAGAACCTCGCCGACTTGAGACTCGTCATCTTTGGCGCCGGGTCCGCCGGAGTAGGGATCGCCGATCAGGTGCGGGATGCGATTGCATCCGAGGGCGGCATCAGCAAGGAGGATGCGTCCAAGCAGATCTGGTTCGTTACTGATACAGCCCTTCCGCGCAACTCGCACTGACAAATGCAGGCTAATTGACAAGCACGGCCTGCTGACCACCGAAAGCGAAGTCTCCTCGGCTCAGAAGGGCTTTGCGCGGGACGCCGGCGAGTGGAAAGACAGGGACGGAGACTTGCTCACGGTTATCAAGAAGGTCAAGCCGAACGTCCTCATCGGCACGTCGACGAAGCCCAATGCTTTTACAGAGGAGATTGTTAGGGCGATGGCGGACGGTGTGGAACGGCCTGTTATCCTTCCCCTGTCCAACCCCACCCGACTGCACGAGGCTGTCCCGGAGGATCTCTACAAATGGACCGACGGCAAAGCCCTGGTCGCCACTGGCTCTCCCTTTGAACCCGTCAAAGGACCTTGGGGAAAAGATGGCAAGGAAATCGAGATCGAGGTCGCCGAGTGCAACAACTCCGTCGTCTTTCCCGGCATCGGTCTCGGTTCCGTCCTCTGTCGTGCAAAGTTGGTCACGGACAAGATGCTCGTTGCCGCGGTTGAAGGTGTGGCGAGCCTCAGTCCGGCGCTGAAAGACCAGACGGCGCCGCTCCTTCCCGGAGTGGATGTTGTCAGAGACGTCAGTGTCTGGGTTGCGAGGAACGTGATCAAGGCCGCGGTCGAGGAGGGCGTGGCTACCGAAGACGGAATCCCAGACGACGACGATGAACTGGACGAGTGGGTCAGAGAGCAGATGTGGACTCCCGAGTATCGTCCGCTGGAACTGGTGGACTTTGTGGGCGCCAGTAGGGAGGCAAAGGGGGAGATGAGAGTTGCGGGCAGTCTGAGCGAGGTTGGCAAGTGGTGATGCTGGGTTTGGTGTTTTGTCCGTCCTGCTCCCGCGCCTCTTACCTTTATCAACGTTGGTTTTCACTCGTCTGTCACATGCGACCACACCCACTGGAGAACTCGGGATCCCGTCCGCTCTCCCATCGATAAACCAGTGAGGGCCAGAGTAGTAGTTGGGTCGGTGACGACCAGCGAATGCCTGGTGTTGCATGTTCTTTTGGTATTTGCGAGGCTTTTTTGGTTTTATTTTAAAGCCTTGTCTTCTTTGGCAGTTTCTACCCAGGTATCAAGGTTGAGCATGAATTCAGAATACCTCAGCCACAATCTTTTCTTAGGGCTTGTGGAATTCTTAACTGTTAGAGGCATCATGTTGTATCCTAGACTTCGCAAGCTCAAGACGAACATCACGATAGCTTCGAACTCGTAGTGCAATATACCTGCTGAAGGGTTTTATCAAAGTTAACATCTGTCTTATATCAGACACTTTAAACTCTAGGTTCTCTATTCTAAGTCGTATAGCATTGTTTCACGAGAAGAGTAGAACGAAGAAAAATCTTTGTTTGTCGAGCGTAGGTAGTTTAAGGCATGACTTGGGCATCGCAGAGCCTTGTCAAGTCAACATGAAAACATTGATTGACAAAACAGGTTCAAATAAGACCTACGACCTCGAGGCCTCCAAAATCTCGGGGGAAATGTAGCATGTCTAGAATACAACCATTTGTTGCAATTCATGAGTTGATTTTTGCTATTAGACATCGAGGTTATGTTATGCCTGTGCAATTTGTCTCTTGGTAAATGTGTTACAAGTTGACGTCCTGAACCAAGCGTTGACTGGACGCGACGATATTCTCAGAATTACAACACGATTTACGCCACCTGTTTTCGCCAACAAAACACTTTGGGTTACTGTCGAACTGTATATTCTTAAACAGGACAAACACCCTGTCAAGTTCGACTTCAAACGTCTTGGTTGTTAGGCAACAACCACGGATACTGCCACGGAAACTTTGGCTTACGATATTCATATAAAGCCTCACAGTTGTTTAGGCTCAATGTTCTGTAGTCTCAGCTATATAGGACGCACTACTGCTGCGACACGTCAACCTTGCTCCACCAAAACTCCGACTCTCTCCTCGCCCAGGTGTCATCGTGCAACCTCGCCGGCGGCCCGACCGGACCCCCAATCAGCTCCTTGTTCTCCTCGCCGAAAACCATGGCCTTTGGCGCGCCGGCGTCGTAACGCACCCACTCCGGCCTCTCCGGCACGTTGCCCCTGACCGCGTTCGGGTCGCCAGTGGCAATGAAGCTGGCAATGTACGCATTATACGTCAAGCAGAGCTCCTTCTGCGCGTCCGAGATGCCCGTCTTGCTCGGCTCGCACGTCTCGTAGTACATGTTCTCGCCGTGCCGCGCCCTGTCGAGCAGCGAGCTCTCCAACCCCCACTGGTACAGGTAAACGGGCTGCGCCGACGCCCGCGACGCGAGCTCCGCCGTCTGGCGCACAGGCGCGACGTACGCGTACTGCCCGTACGCGACCTCCAGCCGACGGTACTGCGCGCCGGTGCCCTCGAGGTCCTCCCTGTACGGCGACGACGCGACGGTCAGCGGGTCCGGGTAGAGCGCGTCGACGGCGGCGACGTCCTCCTCCGAGAGCAGGGGCAGCAGGTCCGCGAAGAAGCGCGTGAACTCGGCCGACGCGGAGACGCGCTTGCTGATGTAGATGGACCCCTCGTTGCGGTTGAAGCCCGTCATGATGGGGACCTTGCGCCACTTGTCCTGGCGCCAGGACTCCATGGGCGTGCGCGGGATGATGTCGCCGTCGATGACGGGCTGGAAGGCCCAGCGGAGGGAAGGGTTGTACTTGTCGAAGACGGCGATCTGGGCGGCCTGCACCTTTTCCGTGGGCACGCTGCGCAGGAAGGCAAAGGTTTCGGCGGCGGAGAGGTCCGGAGGGCAGCCGTTCTCGGCGAGGAAGTCGGCGAACTGGGCCTCGTGGATGGGTGCGCTGTATGGCCGGACGGCGCGGGACGTGGGAGCGCCGGATTGGAGGATGACTTTGTGGAAGAGGGGTGGTGATTGGCCCTCGTCATGGAGGAGAAGATGGCCGATCTTGACGAGTGTGTTAGTGAGGGTTGGTGGATGAGGATGAGATCATGAGATCATGAGGCGAGACTTACAGAGTGGCCACCAGCGGATATTCCAAAGAGCGTGACGCTGTTGGGGTCACCTCCAAAAGCCGTTATGTTATCACGAACCCATTCCAGGAGGATGATCTGGTCTTTCAGGCCAAGGTTGAGAGCACCCTGCTCGTAGCTCAGCGTTGATGGCAGGAAACCAAGGGCACCAATGCGGTAGTTGAATGAGACAACAACTAGGTCCTGTCCCGAGTTGGCAATGAATGACGGCGTATTGTGCATCATGGCCGTTCCTCTGTTGAAAGCACCGCCGTGGATGTACACACCAACGGGCAGAAGCTTCTTCTCCCCATCTTGGGTAGATGGAGGAGGTCTGAAGACGTTGGCAGTGAGACAGTCCTCGCTGTACTCGAACTTGGGTCCGCCAGGGAAGAGCTGCTTGCCCGGTGCCACGGCGCCGAACTTTGAGGCATCGATGGTCGCCGTCGACGGTTTCACCTTGGCCGGCGGCCGGAACCTACGATCTCCGGTCGGTGGCAGAGCGTACGGGATGCCACGGAAAGCCTCGATGGGCCGGGGAAGCTTCTCGGTGAGAACCGTTCCGACGACAGTACCCTGCGTCAGGCTCACGGATGGGCGGTCGTCAGGTTTCGAGCCCATTGTGAAATTCGTGTGAGTCTATTGGTGGTGTTCAAAAGCAAGGATTTGTGGCGTGTCTTGTTCTGGAAGTCAGTCGGGACAAGGGCCGTTGATGGTGATGGTTTCAATACTATCGGCGGATGTAAGTACCGCACTGCCGTTCAACTTGAAGAAATACCAAAGTCATCGGCAGGCAACTCACTGACCACCCACTGCGCTCGACCTGAGATTCGATTAGCCGTTAAATGCAAGGGCAAGTTTGACAGGTTGATACGGGGTGTTTTCCCGCGGACACCAGACGGCCGATCTCGGCGTGTTGCGTGCTTTCGGCGGCAAATCTGGCTCCGACAATGGGATCCAACCGGTCTTATCAGGATGCGATTGGGACATGAATCCTCGACTCATGCCATGTTGAAGAAACCCCGCGATAACCAACTCTAGCCGAGCTCGGTTCTGCGGGAGATGGTGTCCGTCATGGGGTGTTGTCAATGGATGCTGGTCGTGATAAGCTGTTTGCGAGGACGGCATACTGATCTCTGCGTTATCTACTTTATCTAGACTACCACTCTACCCCAGAACAGGTCTTGTGGCCTCCAAGGGGGCTGGAGATAATGACCAATGGACGATGGTGCATTAAAACAGATCGTCGTCTCCTACGAGGAGCTGTCATGGGTGCCTCTACAGCTGCCTACTCCTAACAGCTCGAACTTGCGTGGGCTCCGATTGTGAACAAGTCAAGATGGCCGACCACGCGCAACTCGAAAAGGACATCAAGAGCGCCGCCGACAACGGCCTCGAGCCGACAAAGTCGCTGACGGCGGGCGAGATCCAGCACCTCGACGCCTCGGCGCAGTTCCTGTACGAGAACAACATCTCCGACGAGTACCTCACCGAGCTCGTCAACGACAAGGAGAAGAACCGCAAGCTGGTCCGCAAGATCGACCTCATCGTCCTGCCGCTGCTCGCCGGCACGTACGTGCTGCAGTACATCGACAAGCAGGCGCTGTCGTACGCCGCCGTGTTCGACCTCTTCACCAGCACGAGCGTCACGCAGACGCAGTACTCGTGGTTCGCGAGCATCTTCTACCTGGCCTACCTCGTGGCCGAGTACCCATGGGTCTACGTCGCTCAGAAGACGCGCATGGGAAAGGTGGTGGCGGGATGCGTGCTCTCGTGGGGTGCAGTTCTCATGATCACGGCCGCGTGCCACGACTTCCCTGGGCTTGCGGCCTGTCGATTCTTGTTGGGTATGTCAACCGTTCATCTCCGTTGAGAATATGCGTCTAACAGCTCTAGGATGGTTCGAGGCACCCATTACCACGTGCTTCATGATGATGGTCTCCATGTGGTAAGTCAAACCGGAGGACTTCAAATGCATCAGGACCTGACGCTGACATTTGAAAGGTACGTGCGATCTGAACAACCATTCAGAGCAGGTCTCTTCTACTGCTGCAACGGTATCGGCTCGATGCTGGGTGGCCTTCTCAGCTACGGCATCGGCCAGATCCATTCGTTTCCAGTATGGAAAGCCGTCTTCCTCATCTGCGGCGGCATGACGGTGCTATGGGGTATCCTCCTCATCTTCTGCCTCCCGGACAGCATTCTCACCGCCAAGCGCTTCTCCCTCGAGGAGCGCGCCCTACTCGTCGGCCGTGCCCGCCTCTCGAAGACGGGTGTCCTCAACAAGACGATCCAGTGGTACCAGATCAAGGAGGCCGTCCTCGACCCGCAGGTGTGGCTTCTGACGCTGTTCGTGCTGCTGAACGAAATGATCAACGGCGGCATCGCCAACTTTGGCAAGCTCATCATCAAGGGCCTCGTGACCGACCCCCTGCTCACTACGGCGCTGGGCATCCCCCAAGGAGCTTTCCAGGTCTTCTGGATTCTCTCGGGAACCTTCACGGCGACCAAGCTGAAGAACCAGCGCACCACGGTCATGGCGGTCTGGCTGATTCCCACCATCATCGGGTGCGCCATGATCTGGAAGCTCGACCGCGTTCACCACAAGGTCGGTGTCCTCTTCGGGTACTACCTCGTCGGCTCGTTCGTCGCGTCTCTGGTGCTCGCGCTGCAGATGCCCGCGACCAACCTGGGCGGCTACACCAAGCGCATCACGGCTTCCGCCATTGTCTTCACGGCGTACTGCGTGGGCAACATCATCGGCCCGCATGCTTTCCTGGCCGAAGAGGCGCCGCTGTATCCCACGGGCTGCAAGCTCATCCTGGGGTGTGCAGCTGGGCAAATGGCGGTTGCAGTCTCGTTACGGCTGATGCTGATGCGTCGCAACAAGTCGAGAGACGAGGCTGCTGCGGTGGCGGGGGTGGACGTGGATGCTGAGCACGAAGACGAGAACGCTGATTTGACTGACATGGAGGTAAGCTTGATCGCAAGTGGAAGAAGTTGACGAACGCTGCTAACCACCAATAGAATCCTAAATTCCGGTACGTCTTGTGAGTGTGGATGGTGTACGAGGAGGTCTCGAAGAACTGTGGAAAATGATACCAGCGTTATGATACCGCGTTTTGAAGAGCGCTATTGTATTAGCATCGAATGCAATTGCTTTTGAATTAGCATTCAATGGATCAAGATCGACTAGATCACGTCAAGTTGCAGCTTCATCGCACATATCCCCAACAGACGGCTCGAAAACGGTCAAAGTGGATTTGACAGCAAGATTCGACCTGAGACTGTCGTATTGATTGGCTGTCTAGAAGTGTGAGACCCGTATCTGTACCATGGCGAACACCTTAACCGACACGGCTTTTTCAAGGCCTCTACTTTGATCTGCGGCACGGAGACTATCGAGGTAGCCCCAGAATCCTCGGCCATGGAGACCGTCGAGGGCGGCACGAGAATCCTTCGCTAGCCGGGGATGGGATGAGGGTTAGGGGTAGGTAGAACAACGGCTGGCTTCGCAATCGGAGCGGGGTGACGAGTCACTGGACGGTCTGGACGGGACATATAGGTTGGCTTGTCTCGAACGCGGAAAATCTCATTGTGTTGGGTAGTCGTGAACCATTCCTATGCCATTTTCCTCTCCTCAGAGAGCCGGACGCCTCGAATTGGCGATTTTGTACCATGCAACCAACTCTAGATCCATGATGTAGACCGACCGAACCGAACGACTAGACCTTTTCGGAAGAGAGAAGAGTCAGCCTTCGTTGCCCGGATTTTTGTGTGTGAAAACAGAAAACCCTTTTCTCCCCCCATGAATTTCCCAACGAGCGCAAACTCCCGCACGTACCATTTCCTCCCCCGAGGACAACATGCTCAGCATTTACCGCTGGGCGGACCAGACGGCCTTGACGAGGCCGTCACGCTGGGCAAGGCGGTTGAGGGCGTCGTCGGACTCGCCCATGGCACGGACGAAACCGCAGAGGGCGTAGACGTGGTTCTCGCCGGGGACAGCGCGGCCGTTCTCGTCAACCTTGGCGATGGAGATCTGGACGGAGGCGTGGTCCTTGGCCTTGATGATGCGGTTGGTGGCGCTGCACTTGCGCGGAACGTAGCTGAAGAGGAGCGAGTGGTTAGCCAGGCAAATTCCCTCGTCTTGGTCCGTCCTCCACCTCGAAATCCGATTCAAGAGCTGGAGCAGAGCTTCCGCGACAGATAATCCAGCTTCCCTCCTTTTTCTCGTACTCTGTTCAGCACGTTTGTCGGTCGTCCACTGTCGTTCATTTCCTCTTCTTTTGCTCTGTGTCTCCAGCACGCACGGAAGCTCTCCCCAGTCTCTCATCAGGCGGTATTTCGGGCTGCGGCGGTCGCGTGGGTTGATAGGTGGGTGGTAGGTATCGCTTACAGATCGACGATCTCGCCCTTGTCGTTCTCCATTGCTGCGGACTTTCGTTCGGTGGTCTGGGAGGAAAAGTTGGGTGGTGGTTGCTTGCGCGGAAAGTGGTCGTCGCGAAAAGGTGGTGATGGCTGTAGCGGGGGTGAAATTCTACAACTTCAGTGCAAAATTCCGTGTGGCTCCCAAAATCAGTGGTGGTCCAAGCGTCAGCTGCTGGAAGGGCTGAGGTCACGTGCTTGCAGAGTCAGGTGACTGCGCGGCCATCACGCGGGGAGGGAGGCTTCAGAGGGTCTGTGCTCCGACGAGCTGAAGTACGTACCGAAACAGGGGCCACCCCGCTGTGCCGCCAGGCCTGTCGTGTTGTTCCAGTGTCTTGAGAGGCCGACAGTGCTATGGGTTTTGTTGTTGATGTTGGTCTCCATTATCGCGTCTACCGCTTCCTTATCTGACCAAGTCAAATTCGTTGCCAAGTGCCAGCCTGCTGAAAGGACACATCCGGATAATCACTCGATTGATTGATGCAGTCTCTCGTGGTCTGAGCAGCGAAGTCTGTGTTCAGGCTCGCAAAAGTCCATCCTGCTGCGTCTCGTTCCGAAACCATGCGCTCTGCGCATCATCGCGGGCTTGTCGAGATTCACGATGGGGTCGCCCTTCCGGAACGTCCGTTGTGACACGTACAGCCTGTCTTCCTCACCAGGTCTTCCGTCCCTCGACCAGATCAATTCGCAAGTCCCTCGACGACCTCCGATTCGAAGCGGCAGCGCGGCGATGCCTGTCCCCGACAATTTCGGTCACAGGTTCACCAGCGCCTCGAGTTTCCTACGCCAGGAGCAGCACCCGATTGACCTGACCACCCCGTCCAAGTCCGTGCCCGAGATTGAGCCCGAGCCCGAGCCCGAACTGTCAGAGCTTCCGCCCGAAGAGGATGTGATGGTCATCTCGCTCGCCATGGTGAAGAGGCCGAAACGAAAGAAGCTGCTCGAGAAGAAGTTCAACCAGCCGCCGCCGCCGAAACCCCCGAATCGTCCCAAGCCCAATGACGAGGGAGATACTGCAGTGTTCAAGGATCACATCAAAACGAAAGGGGCCGTTCAGAAATTGGACAAGAAGGGAAAGGCGACAAAGGCTAAGACAGCGGCTAAACCTACGAGGAAAAAGGCGGAGACAGTCAGTCGCCACTTTGCAAAACCCAAGGACAAGGAAAAGACTGAGGAAGCGGAATCGAAGGTCGCACCACCGAAGAATAACCAAGACGAGCCATTAGTGTTGGAGGCAGCGACACGACGACGCATCGACTGGACACCGCCGCCCGAGACCGGTGCTGACGTTTCACCCGAGTCCGCGCGGGTCGTCGATTTGTTGTCGTCGAATGCGAAGAGCTCAAGCCTCATGGCGTCGAAGGAGACTTTTGATAACCTCCTCAAGAACTACGGCAGGGCGGAGGAAGAGACGATGAGGCCTACAGTTGAGCCTACCGAGGCCAGCAACCAGGTTTTCAGAAAGAGGAAACTGATCGAGGCGGTCTCCATCAATGATGATGCCTCCGAGCCAGCTGCGGCGGCTGCTACGAAAACGAAAGCACCCAGGAAAAAGCCGCGTACCATCACCGAGCTGGCCACAGCAGCCTATGCAGTGCCAGACGCGACCGAAGAGGCAATTCCGGCCCCCCCGCTGGATAGTGTCGAAGATGAGGGCAAACTGACAAAGGGGAAGAAGAAAAGGGCCTCAAAGGCTAAAAAGCCCAAGAAGATGCCGCCGCCAGAACCTATTCTGCTTTCGCCAACAGCAGCCCTTCGACAGGCTGCGCGACAGGACTACATATTCGGGACATCAAGCCAGCTGGCGCGGGAGCAGTCACCGACTTTTCTCAGAGATCTGCAAACTGCTCTTCGAGCTTCCAATTCACGGCTCGACGACGAGTCATTCGCCACGCCCATCAATAGCGACGCCATCGAGCCAGAGTCCCGGAACAAGCTGTGGGCGGTGGGCGCAAGGGACGAGGACGGAAGAGTGTTGGACCTCGAAGTTATCAACTTGGCTGACACGCCAGAAGCAGTCACAAGAACATCCGAGGACGCAAACCCGTTTGGATATGTGCCGGTTGAGAAGGAGAATGGCAGGGAAACAAAACAATTGGCGACTCATTTTCGACCCGAAGATTCGTTTCCCGATATTGACGACCTCTTGGCACAAGAAACTATCGACCTGTCTAGAGCGCAGAAGGAAGTCTCGCCATTCTTTTCGACCGCCCAGCCGGTCTCAGCATCGGCGTCAACAGCAGCACCTGTCGCAAAAGCTGCGCCAAATCAGATGACGCCTGTGGAAGAAGAGCTAGATTCGGACGAGCCAGGAAGTCTTGACGAGGAAGAAATCGATTTGCCGCCTTCCAGACCTTTAGTAATGCAGAACCCGACTCCCGCGTCTACGGGTTCTTCTGCTCAAGTCGCACAGAAGCCCAACTTTGGTCTGTTCACAGATACTCAGCTTGCGCGGGAGATTTCATCGTACGGTTTCAAGCCAGTCAAACGTCGACAGGCCATGCTTGCGCTTTTAGATCAGTGCTGGGCGAGTAGGCAAAGAACGGCCTTATCCTCACTCTCCACGAACCGCCCAGTCTCGACAGCCTCGCAACCATCAGCAACTGCCAAGCTACAGGCATCGGCAGCGATTGTGCCACCAAAAAGGGGGCGTGGGCGGCCGCGCAAGAACAGCACCGTAGAGCTTTCGTCTAGCGAACCACCGCCGTCAGCGCAGCCTCTAGCACCATCCCCGAAACCCCTACGTGGCCGACCAAGGAAAACCGAGGCGACAATTACCATCACGTCAATCACGATGGAGGAGGCAGCAGCTCAGTGGGCGGCATCGATGTCATCGATTCGGGAAACGGCGCTGACGGCGGCGGCGCCTACTGCAGCGGCCAAGGGCAAAGCGAAGGAGGTTATCGAGATTCCTGATTCGGCATCAGAAGGTTTTGTCTCTCCGTCGCCTCCATCATCACCTGAGATCAGCTTCTCGTCGCCACCTCCAGAAGACTTATCCCCAGAAGAGGTCTCCATGTCGGTGTCGGTCGGAGAGGATACAGAGATATCGCTTGCTGCGGCCCCAACAAGCACGCCACCAGCGGCTCTGTTCGAGTATATCACCAAAGCCGTCACGACGGCGCCACCAGCCACCGACCCCAAGCAGCCCTCTTTCCACGAAATGATGTTAATGTACGATCCGATTGTGCTGGAGGACTTCGCAATGTGGCTTAATACGGGGCAATTATCAAGGGTGGGCTACGACGGCGAGGTCTCGGCCGCGGAAGCCAAACAATGGTGCGAATCGAGGAGCATTTGCTGTCTTTGGCGTGAAAGCTTTCGGGGAGGAGAGCGAAAGAGGTTTTGAATTGGAGTCCAGGCGATTACGACGATACCCATTAAATATTGATGCGCCTCGTCTGGTGTTTTGCGTCTTTGGATAATGCTGCAGAAGAGCTTGGTTGATGACACTGGTAGAGTACCTATACTTCAAAATAAGCACAAGGAGGTCGTCTTCCACCAAAAGGGTTACACTTCACTCATTGACAGTATGAGTCCTTCGCGGATGATGCGAGGTTAGTTGAATGACGTAAAGATATCCATGTTTAGAACAATGCATTTTTGGCATTTTTGTCATGGTAGACCGACAGGGCGCAGTCACAGGGCGTTGGCGCGTCTCTCTGAACCTCGGCAAAACATCCCCGCGATGAATCGAGTCGTTGGCAACAAACACATCATGATTTGGAGCTAGACGGCCACAGCACCCTCGATGTCTTTATCAATGAACGTTCATGGCCTTTTTGTGCCCAAGAAGCCCAATGTCTCAATCAAGCACCTGATTGACCACTCCTATCGCTATTCAACTACCGCGTCATTTCCGAACCGAGGTCGAACTATGAGCAGGTCATCGGCCAATACTACAGCTGTCTTTAGACCAGGCCGACCGTACGTCGCCTCAAGAACGTCAATCATGTCACAAAAGCGACCTTCATCATCATCGTCGTCGTCAAAGGATAGCACCATACCGAAAACCCCGCGGCCCAGTTCAAGGTTAGTCTGCATTTTTGGTCCTCAGCATCTCTCGGTCGCTCACGTTTGGCAGCATCGTGCTCCTCTCGCCGACGAACCAAGTCTTGCTTCTTCACAGGGTAAAGACCTCCACATCTTTTGCATCGGCACACGTCTTCCCAGGCGGGAACCTCGACTCGTTTCACGAGGGCGATCCTCCACCAGCAGACGCAAAAGAGCGGCACGAAGACAGCCCTGCGTATCGACTCGGAGCCATCCGCGAATGCTTCGAAGAAACGGGCATCCTCCTCGCCACGAAGAAGGGGTCCGGCGATGCATCTACGCTGGTCAATCTATCGGTTTTGGAACGAGGTTCCGCACGAAAGCAGATCCACGGGAACCAAGTCCGCTTCAGTGACTGGGTTGAGAACATTGGCGGAGTCCCAGACGTTGGTAAGCACTCCGCAACATCGTCGTCATCTTGGTGCACTTCGCTCACCCCCGCGGCCAGACGCACTCATCCCGTTTACGCGCTGGATCACGCCCACGATGAAGCACCAGAACCGCTTCACGACACAGATGTACATCTACATGCTCCCCTTCTCCGCTTCGACGGGCGCAGAGGCCGAGGAACACGAGATCATCGTCCCGACGCCGGACGGAGGCGTCGAGCACACGGCCGCCAAGTTCGATACCGCCTCCACGTGGCTGGAGCGCGCCGATGCTGGCCAAATCATCTTGTTCCCGCCCCAGTATTATCTCCTTCACCTCGTGTCTCTCTTCTGCAGTGGAGGGTCCGACGTCAAGGAGCTCGCGGCGCAGCGGGACAGATTGCGGACGTTCCTCGCCACGGTCCCGACGGCCGAGTCGGAGAGCGCGAGGAAGCATCCCACGTCGCAGATTGCTTGGGCAGACAAGGTCATGTCCCCGCACAACCTCTTCACGCGCCAAGAAGAGAAGACTGCTCACGTCGTCCTCGGCATCGACAAGCCTGGCCCCGAGCTCAAGGATTCGGGTCGCGGAGGCGACTGGGAGCGCGTGATTCTCGTAAAATTTACCAAGGAAGGGCCTCGTCAGGTTCGGGTTCGGAATCGAGAGGATGTCTTGCGGGAAAAGAGGGAGGCCGACAAGATCGATGGGACCTCGGGGAAGGCGAACCTGTGATTGCTGCGTTTTCTCCGTGACGTTAGAAAGCCTCCAATGCCACAGACAACGGTATTTCAAAGACATGAAGTCGGCCAAAATGCAATTTTGCTTACCTTGATGACAGCGAGAAAACAAAGCCGTCAGCAGGATTCATGTCGCCTCACTCACGCAACCCAGCACCACGGAACCGCATCAGATTTGCACTTCACGGGCCACGCCCCCTCCGAAAACATGAAGAACAAAAAGCCTGCAAGATGGGACGCGTGAGATGTGATGTGACGGGGTATTGGGAGGAAATAACCTCTTTGAAAGTGCAGTTTTGCTGCACAACTCTCCGCGAAAACGACACTGCCCCCCTCACCCCCTTCGGCAGCGATCCATCTAGGGGTGGCCCCTTCACAGCAAACGTAGCATGAGAGGAGAGAGGATGAAAGGTGGGAGCTGGGGGCCAACGGACTCCCTGAACTTCGCCGCTTTCCAGTGAGCAGAGCCTCAAGACACCCGAACGAGACGGGGAACTCCACTGGGGATGTAGCGCTGTGCTTGGAAGCGCGCAGGTGGGTGTGAGTGGGAGTGAGAGAGGGCTTGACCGGTGCAGGACCGCCATGCGGGCGTGATGCCTGCCGCTGTGGTGGCCGCGTCTCGGCGGCCAGGAGGGCGAGTGTGTGTGTACGGATATGTGAACTGGGGTATCGGGGTGGTTGTCGTGATCCCACACCTGTTCTCCCCCTGTCGTCCGCTCACTTCTTCTCTCTCTGTCACCCCTCTGCCCACCCCGAGCTTTCTTAGATGATGACCATTGGCTCCAGATTAGGAGCTTTGTGATCTGGTTACCTGAGCTGGCACAGCTCGGCTCGCTCTGGTTGGCCCTCGAGATCAGCAGCAGACGGTTCTGGATATTGACGGCATTCCGGCTTTTTTTTTGTTCGTGGTCAACCCCCGCGTCATCGGGGTCGGATTGCGTGGAAGCGACGCCTCTGACGGGAGTGTGAATGGACGGCTGGCCGGATATTTTGAGGCTCTTCGGCGATGAAATGGGTCTGGAGCGAGCGGTTATACGCCCCCCGGGCGTCGTTGTCGGCGGTCCCTCTTCGATCCCTGATCCTCGTCTTCCGAACATCACGTACATCCCAACGTCAGGTTCCGATGGTTGGCATACGTGGCGACATGGCCATCGATACCTCTGGACTTGAGAGCTGGTCTCGTGGACGTTTTATCGGATGATGGTGACGTTGCCTAGCGGTTGAATGGAGGGGCGTCCACGTCGATGAATCGACCAGACGCTGTGTTTACTGGCTCTATCTTGACATTGGCCGCATGGGAATGCTTCAGTTTTGCGTCCCAAACCCGTAGGTGGTGTTGTCCCACGCGATACAGCTGCCAGCTCTGTCGGAACCCATTCCCCCGTGGAATAGGTACGCTTGATTACGCTTTTAGATTCGGTCTCGAGAGACGGCGACGAGCATGCCGTGCTCGATTTGCGCCGGAAAGGAACAAAATCAATACAACAGAGACAACTTCAATCTTTTTGCAGCCTGAGTTTCGAGCTTCGGGTACGCTCACCGCCTCTTGGTTGAAGAATGACGCATGTCGATACAATTCGAGATCTAATCTTGCCCACACACGCTCCCAAAGTGAAGGAAACTGCATGGGCAGATTACCTTGCTGCACCGATCTTGGCTTACTGTGTTGCAAAAGGCTTGTGTCCTGGGCGCATATCTGCCCTAAGATGCAGGAAACCATTTCCAGTGGCATGAGGAATGCGTCCACAGCATTAGAAAAGCAGAAATCAAGTAGTCCAGGACCAGCACGCATGGCCTACTCACTTATATGGCAGCTGTCGCGAGCTCCTCCTCGTACTGGCCCGCTCCGAGATGCCGATGATTGGATGGAGCTCTCGTTCTCTGAAGCAATGAAGCTGGGATTTATGCATGGAGCTGCAAGAGAGAGGGTCGGTTATGCATGGTTTTGTTGGCGTGACATTTGTTGGCGTCGAGCGGATTCTGTAACCCAATTCAGCCTACTCCCGGAGCAGCGTTGCTCCAAAGACAAGTCCACATGAAAGATACGGGACGGAAAAACAGAGATGGAGAATGAAGTTTCAGGTGGAAGTTGCGGGGAGGAATGGAACGTGGTCAGGAATGGCGCTGAGCTCGTCATCTTTCCGTGTAGCGCGCATATCGTGGCTTCATCCGGGTGGAGGAGGATGGTGGCGAGGGGGTGCCGGACGGAGAATGGTAGACGATGTATGGGAGGACTTCGGCAACGTAGCAATGATATCGGAAAGAGCCTCATGGACGAATCGGGTAGAACGTTGCTGGCCAGTTCATCCTTGGCTGTGGGTGACATGCCATGGGTAGATCGCAGCCGAAGCGGCGTGAGAGGTCGGCGGTTTGGCCCTTCGGTTCCGACTGGGGAGGTTGTATCTGATAGGAACGGACCGCCGCGCGATGGGACGTACGACGTGCTTAGGGAGAAGCAGGTGACCATCAAGCGAGAAGATATCCCTAAAGATGGACCAGAAGTGATCAACATGGCAGGCCTATCCGAGTCTAGTACAGGATTAGACATTGTGTGTCAATCGGCAGGACAACCTCAAAATACTACTGCTGCCGAGGAAACAAAAACTTATAAGAGCCCTCATGGTCTCCCTCACTGCTCACTAGAAACATTTGAAAACCATCGAAGCCGGTCTTCACTGATACCACAATATCCAATCGATATCAAGAACCCGAATCTGCTGGTTTGAGACCAGACCAAATCTTTGAACATCAAACACCATTCAATATGCCCGAATCAAAGTAAGATGTCTCCAAAACGTGACCGAGATATAACCGACTTACACGGTTACAGCTCCGATGCCAGCCCTCTGCCCATCCTCGATATCTGGCTGGACAGCACCACTGGCAACGTGAACGAAATCGGATTGGCCCCCAACTCTTCGTAGTACCATATACTACTACGACAACAAGGAAGCCCTGGCGGCAGAAACAACTGCATTTTATCGAACGTTTCAGTGAATGGGGGCGGAAAGTCGTGATACCCTGGGGCGGAACCTGATACGATGAGATGCTGGTCATTATGCAACCTTAATGTGGCTAGATGCTCGGAACTTGGGGATGGCTACGCAAACGTACTTGGAAAATTCCACTTTGATTGTTTAGGAAATGGAACGATTCGCTCTGCTCGACATCGACATTATTCTGTGTCACAACGTGAACAACGTCTGTTCTGACAGCCTCTGCAGCAGCTACCGTGCAATACAGATAAGAGGCCACGGGAGGTTGGAAGCCATATCGAAAGGAGGCTGTCGAGCATGTACAGGGTCAAGGAAACCCAGTACCCCTAAGGTAGTGACATGAGGCTCTAAAGATTTGCATATCAGACCTATGCAAAGTCACCACCATACCATGTACTGATTGGCCTCACCACCTCTTCATACAACCTCTGTCAGAGGCAAGTCCTCGATTGTATACACCGGGCTCGTGGCAGCCGTTCCGTTCATCCTCTAGTTTTGGTCATCTGACTCTGTTCAGACCGGGCTTGTGCTGGTTCCGACATGGTCGTGGTCCAGCATGATTCGCCTCTTTGCGCTACCATGACGTTTCGCCGATCAGAAGCCAGGCATGCTAGACTGCTCCGAGTCGTATCATGTCCGATGTGTCTCTCTCGCCAAAAAGCAGGTGGGTGTGGCTTAATCTGACTGCTTGTCAGTCTTCAGCGCCAGAGAAAGCTTGGCCTCGAGCGATGAGACGCCAAGGTGACCTGCTGTGCCCGATAGGGAACCCGAGCGGGACAAGAGACACATATCCGGTACCAAAGTCTCTCGTGAACTCGAGTCGAAACATCCAAGCCTCTAGCTATCGTGACGAGACTGTACTGAAAGGTGAGGGCTACTTTGAGAAAGCACCCCAGAAAGATCACCACGCCACGTCTCGGGATACCGCATTCACATATACATACCAGCAATCACTGCACATCATCGCCAATCAATTAATCATGACGGGGTCGCGCACGAACTTCAGCTCCGGCAGAGCACTGATCCACCGTTCGAACCGTCTCTCTCCACCCTCGAGAAGTACTCTGCAAGCCACGCTGAGCGAACCTCTTGCAGGAGCTCTCTGTTTTTGAACCAATAGGAGCGACATCAGCTGTAGAGGCATACCTCACAGAGACACTTGGCAGCAGCTTCACAGCAAGATAGCAAGACGTCTTCATGTAGGTGCATGCAAGACAGCTCCCAGGCAATACAGGGGGTTGATTGGAACACGCTTCCGAGAAAGGCAGCGCGTCGTAGCTGCATCCAGTGCCTCTTCCGTGAGGGGTTGAAGCTTTATCCGCTTTTGGATACATGACTCGGTTAATCTACAGCAAGTCCTCTCTCGGCAAAGATTTGGAGGGTCATGTTCTACCACGGGATGAAAGCCTCATGATGCCACATCGTTGCACGTAGCGGCCGTCGGCCCGTCCAGAAAGCGCGTATTAGCGGCTGAAGCATTGACAAACTTTGCATTCTCGTGGTGATTGGGATGAAATCCGACAACAGCTTGGCTCCGTTTACCCTCGGAGATGGCGGCAGCAGAGCCGCAAGATATCGGGGAAGAACATGACCCTCGTTGGCTGAGTTGGCCATTAACTCCGAGATACGCATGGTTTTGGGCGGAAGTGATGGCTGTGGTCTCTTTGATCATTGCAATCTAACAGGTTCTCTACATGAGGACTTGGATTGGTGACGGAACGGAATGTCATGGCCAGAAAATGGTTCGATATCGTCATGCTGGTGGAGGGAGCAGCTGACCACGTCAAAAGTCCCTGAGCGGAACTAGACGAGCCAGATTGACGGACGACATCCGAGACGGCAAGGGTGTTGAGTTCCTCTCAGTGTTGAGGCGTTGTTCAAAATATTTAAGGGGACTGAGATACCTCGCCCGAAGACCGCGAGGCTATAAGAACTATGCATTTATCCAACGGAAGCTTCACAACATCTCAAACACGCATCAACACGCATCTAGTGTTGAGAACTTAAAACAGCTTACACAGCTTGAGTGTGCAGCCAAAATGCCTACCATGTAAGCTGCCACAATATGCAAGTTTGCAGGCTTTAATAAGTAACAGGAAAACTACTTCCTACGGGGACGAAACGCTTCACAACTACATCAGTAACACAGACACTGTACAAGACAGACTTTTGCATCCACAATACAAGCCGTCAAAACCATCGACACCGAGACAATCTGCCAACACTGAGTCTAAGAAGAAGAAGGAAAAGAAAAAGTGAGCGGAAGAGAATCGATGTGGATGTTCGTGGATATTGGGGTTCTTGTTACCATTCGGCGTTGGCGAAGGACGGGTTTTCCTTCATCTTTGCAATATCACCCTCTGACTGTTGGCATTGTGTGAACCTTTGTGAGTTGTATTTGGTATGTCACAGATTGTAATTCAATGAACTTGGATGCTATTCGGTCAACATCGGACTTTGGTCGCGGCCGGAAAATACGTCTCTAAGGATATCCAAAAGCGACTGTTGATAGGAAATATGGATTCTTCGTATCAATCATCTGCGTGGCCTGACGCATACCAAGATTGAGAAAAGGCCGGAGTACCTCGCCAGTCGATAGAAGCCCATACTGCTAGACCAAAATCATCGTAGATATAGATATCTATCTACAAGACCATGGACTCTAGAGGCTATAGATAGGGAAGAGTTCCTCTAGTGAAACTACTAGAGCGTATATAAATAGGTACATAAACAATTAGGGTGAGTATATCATATATAAGGTAGGTATATGATAAATAAGGTAGGTATATAATAAATAAGGTGGGTACATAGTAGCTATATTCAAGTCAGTATAAACCTAGAAAAGCTCTTAAGTACTTCACACTAAGGAATAAGGATCCATAAAAAGAAAACATCTGTAATTTACTATTCTTCTCCCTTAACTTCATCGCCTCGCTGCTTCATGCTACGCTGCGCTACGTACTCAAGAAGCTACGCTCTGGATCATCAGCTCCCAAGCCACTCTTCCGATCCCGTCCGAGGCCATGTGTTCTTCGTCCCACCCCCCGTGAAAGCTCGAGGCTAGTCATACCACCTGTCTCCGCCCATAATCTCCAGGACATCATACCAGTCGATGTCGATATTGCCATTTCAAGTGACTTGCTCGTGTCGGCACATTTGACCCATGACCTGTGTGAGCTGTTCCTGGTTGCAGCTGGCAAACATCTCGTTGGGCTTGTCGAAAGGCTTCTTGCCGCAGAGTTTGTCGATTGCCCGTGCAGTGAACGTCTCCTCGTGGTGTAGTATCGGTGTTGCCGAACGCGTGAAAAGTTGATGGCCAAGTGGCGTGCCAACAAGAACTCATTGGCAAGTTTAGCGGCGATGGAGGGATCCAGGTGCTTATAGCTAGCAACCCAATCCACGTTGTGCTGACAGACCCGGAGGAGACGATCGAAGATGCTGCTGCAGGAAGTAAGGGGAAGCTCCTCGACCGATTCGGCAGCTGCGACGAAGATGCGTGAGAAGGCCCTGTCGACTTCGGCCTTGTCAAAGCCGGGGCTGACCTGCCGGAGAGCATTCTTGATAAAAAAGTCCCAGCGTTCAGCCATAAAGTGGCTCGGGTGGATGTCGTTGTGAGATTCGTCACGACAGAATATGAAACCAGGCCCGGAAGGCAGATTGTGCTTCCGCTTCTGCCGGTGCTTCCTGTGCCTTTTGGCTCTGGACCTGGAGATGGACATGGATAAGGCAGCGGCCGAAAGCTGATAGATCAGCAGCGTGATGAAAACCACAGCCAGAAGGGTGCCAGGAGAGAAGACCGAAGAGACGGAGGTGGCAGCTGTTGAAAGCTTGTGGGCAAGATCCATCTTGAGCAAGGCAGTCATCGTAAGTCTGCAAGAGATTGCGTAAGTAGAAGAGAAAGAGACAGAGAGGAAGCCAGAAATGGGCCAGGAAGAACCTCGATGAGCGAAAGGAAAGGCGAACGTGAAGCGAAGTGCTTGGTGGTAATTGTTTTCTGAGATGAAGTTAAGCTCGAAGAAATCCCAGTCGTAGTTAGTCAAGTCGCCTCAGTTGCAATGAGAATGGTAGACCAGCTGATAGAATATCCCAGCAAGCTGGAGCTGGAGCTGAAGAAGAATGAGAAAAGAAGGGTCTGATAAATAGAGGGCTGACAGGCAACGCCGAACATGAACGGAAGGAATTATCAATACGTAACTGCCGGGTTCGACCTTCAGAGATTTATCGTCGTCATCACAGCTCAGTTACGCTTGAACGAGGTGTCCCGCTACCTGAGAATGTATTGGAAAAGTGATGACTACCTGTCCCTAATGCTTTCATGACAGAATTTAGATGTAGTATGCCTGGTCATGTTAGGACCACATCGACTTTTATCTGTTTACCTTATTGACGTAATGCACATACTCAACGGTCTAGCTACCATATTCCGTTTTACATATATTTTTCAAATAAGTCGTTAAAACATCAAGTTCAAGAGAGCATCATGATAGATGTGACGGACGAACCAGCAGCTGAAGCTAGATAGATATGAAAGATGCCACGAGAAGAACGTCCGGTATTTGTGATGGCAGTGCATTGCAAGGAGTCTGAAGCAAAAAGCCATGAGGATAGAACACCATGGTCCATCATCGATTGCTCTAAGAACCACCACCACCACCGCAACCTCCTCCTCCTCCTTCTCCTCCACACGCCACTCCGACACCCATCGCTGCCACTCCACCACACACTGCGAAAATAAGTCAGCCAGACTAGTCTCGTATAAAAGATGGACATTGGACTCACATCCACTTGCATTGTGCTTGCCAGACCACACGCCCTTTTCAAAAAAAAAAAAAGTCAGCACACGGATGCACCTCAGCTGCTGCGTGAGACTCACATCCAGGCTGGTGCAGCCTCCCGGCCCACCGCAGCCTCCGCCTGGTATGTCGTTCGTGCCGCATAGCCCCTGAGCGCAGCCGGCCCACCCGTCGGCCCCAGCGTGCATGATGCCAGGGTCGCCGTTGATGTAGATGCCAGTGGTGAGGTAGGCAGGGTACGCGCATGGGCCGTAGAGATGATACTTGCTGTCCCAGTGGGAGTAGTACTCCTCGCGTGGGGGTAGAGTCTTGCCCTTCTTGGCTGCGCGCTTGTACGCGCGCTCGTAGCTGTCGTCGAGGCGCGTCTTGTACACCACCCGAGCGTGGGAGCGATACCGCTTGCGGACGGCCGACTCGTTGGAGCGTACGGCGTTGTGGTTCGAGACGTGGATCGCGGTGGTCGGGTCGGTGGTCGGCTCCGTTGTTGTGGTGAAGTTGTCGATGGCTACGACGGATGAGCAAGGGGCTAGAGCCTGAGACTCCGAGAAAGCCTTACCTTTTTGCTGCTTTGTTCTACCAAAAAGATTTGACGTGTTCAAAGTGTGGTAGACTCGTGTGGCTGCAGAAGAAGAATGGCAATTTTAGTTCTTGTACGAGACCAAGACCAAGAGAAGAGTGGACGAACCCTCGCAGTAGGCACAAACGCATTGTGAGTAGATGTCGTTGAACTTGTTTAGGTACGCAAGACTGGTCCACTCAAAGGAACTGGAGAGCTTCATCTCGTCAATCTTGTCGTTGTGGTCGATGAATCTCGCTTCCTTCACCCCGTGAGTGGCCGTGTTGAACGTCGAGAAGCGGTAGTACGCTCTGGGCGCGAGCTGATGAGTGTGCCACGCCAGGTCGACGTCGAGAGTCGGCACGCAGAGAGACAGGGTGTTTTCCGTCATGATGAGCATAAAGCGGTGGTACTTTTGAAGGAGGCGGTCCATCACGCCGCGAGGAGCCGGGCCCTGAAGCCAGTCAATCTGGATCGCGGGTTAGCCAGGGGTTAAGAAAGGCACAAAGGAATGGCTCACATTGTACATCTTGTCGACAAACACGCCCTGCCTCATCGTGGCACCGACGAGATCAAGAGCAAAGATGGAATAATTATCCCAGTAGCGAGACATCATCTTCCTGGTCCCAAATCTTTGTGTTCTGGTCAGTATCCTACCGCTCGCCGTGGTGGCTCCCTCAATTGGGAGAGGACCTCGTCCCTGCATTCTCTTGTAGGCAGCATCATCAGCCAGACCGGCCTCGATGATGTACTTGACATTCTCCATCGATGGTGGCGTTTGCGTTCCGGGTACGATGAGCTTTCTGAGCTCGTCGACTACACCCAGACCGAGAACGCGGTTGGGGAATGTGACTTCGACCAGCTTCATCCTTGTACTTACAGCGGTGCCGACCTTGGGATCGAGGACAGAGCTAGGTACGGTGTAGTTGTGTTTGAGGTAATCTTCCGTGTCCTGCACCATCTTGACCACGGAAAGTAGGTAGCGTGTGACGAGGGTCTCACACCCTGCCGTGCAAATCTGAGAGAAGCTTCCGTCACCATAGCCCGCTCCCACGATGCCCGGCTTCCTGCTGATGGTCAACGACTGTGACACTGATAGACTACTGAGCGCCGCGACTCACTCGTCACCTTTGTACGTCTCAGGAAGACCGCAGGTTGTCCAGGGAACCTCGAACAGCTGCTTGCACGCCGGACACTCCAGACTCTTGGTCATTGGGTCTTGGACGTTGTCCCAGGACTTGCCAGTAGCCGCCTCCCAGTTCCCCTTGGCAGCTTCTGTGCCTGTGTAGTTGAACTTGGAGTCAATGGCCTGGTTGACCTGCGCCCATGGCATACCCGTCGTCCAGAAGGCCCTGAGACCCCATCGCATGGTGTCCTCAAGGAACGCCCTGGGGTTGAGCATGTGGGAGTGCCAGATCACGAGAACATCTACCACCATCAGCCAACGCAATGCCATTACCTCAAACATTCGGGACACTCACCCAAGGGTGGGAGAACATCCACCGTCCAAGGAAAGTCTGCACCGCGGTCCGCAAAGGTCGCGTACTTTTCGTCGTCCAGCTTCATGTCCTCCTCGCGGAGCCGGTAGGGCGAGAGGGCCTTCCACCACGTCTCGTAGCGATCAACAGCTCGCGCGAGGTACACCGCCCAGCGCTTCTCTCTGATCTTGGCCAAGACGTCCTTGACGCGGTCCTCGGACTCCTTGCTCGACGCCGCCTTTTCGCTGTCGGGAAGCGGCCCGGCGCGCGAGTCCCACAGGTCCCAGAGACCGTCGGTATAACCGACCTCCTCCTTTAGCGTCTGGATGGCGTAGAGGAGCTTCAGGTGGGCGAGGCACGAGTCGACGTCCGGGTCTTTCTGAGTTTCGAACCGGAGAGACGAGAACGTCGCGGTGAGGTCGACGATGTCCTGTTCGAGGCGGGCTTTCTTGTCTCCCTTGTCAGATGACTTGGAGCCGTGGATCGACTCAAAGGACGGCGGCGCATCTTCAAATGCCGGAGGGTCGTCCTGGGCACTTTCGTACGTTGGGGGCGGCGTTGCAGCCCTCGTGTTCCTTGCCCTTTCCGCCTCTGCCTCTGCCTCTGCCTCCTTCTCCTTGGACTTTGGCCATTTGAACAGCGAAGGCATCTTGTTCACTGATGGTACGAGTCGGGGAGGATCTGAAGAGAAGTCAGGAAAGGCGGGGTTTGGAAGTTGATGTCTTTGGAGGTCAGCAATCGAAGAAGCTATTCGTGAGGATCGTGAAAGTCGAGAGATACTGGCTCCGGACCAGCTTTTGAACACAATTGCTCGACCTTACCACTGCCTCACAAGTGACAAGAAACACGTAGTATTCTGCAGCCGTCAGACAGAGAGCAAGGTCATCAGATCAGCCGAGAACGACGCCCGGAAAACGGCGAGGCAGACTACCAAGAGAAACATGCATATCGAGGCGCAGTTCGCGACCACGCCAAATCACGCAGATTAGCGCCCGCAGCCCCAAGAACGCCTCAAGAAATAAAGCTTCGATCAAGCGGAAAGTCGGTTCAGTCGGGCGAAAACCCCCCCGTCTAAAGGGTCAAGACGATCTCGAAGCAGCCAATCGGGATATTTGCAGCATGTAAGAAAATAGGACAGCTGCGACCTCCTGGGCGATTGTGGAGCCGGTTTGCCCCAGCGGTCGCCAGTCACGTCGTGTTCCGACTGACCGGCCTCTCAGTCCGGGTGGTGTTGGAAGCGAGCTGGGCTAGAACACTTCAGGCCACGATGGTGTATCTGGGGCGAAAATGCCAAGGGATGGAAAAGCACAGCCACTGGATCGTTGTGCCCTGTCGACGCGCGGATATCTGCACTTTTGGTGGTCGTCTGTCTTTGACTGGGGTCTCTCAGAGCCGTCTATTGATTTCGCTGACGAAGTCTCTCGCCAGGACACAACCTGACGATGATTTGCGAGTGGCTGGGCCATGTCACCGGGCACACGGCATCTGCAGTCTCATCAAATGGAGTTTGAGATGACTCCTACGAAGTCAAAAGAAGGTTGCAAAGGTTCGAGATGAGAGATTAGCGAGCATGAATCCAGCCGCAGCCACGTGAATATGCGTCGCGCTGGAAGAACATTCTCTCCAGGTTCTAGCGCCGAGAGCCTGGCCGTCTCAGCCGCCAGCCTGACATGGGGTACAAATTGTCCATAGTGTCAGGCTTGGCTACATGGCAAGGTCGAATCGTGGGCTGTGGGGTGCTGCTCGGTGGTGACTGACACCTTCACGATGGCCTCACAAACGCGACCCTGTCTCACGTGAAGTTGTACCGGGCAGTACCTCTCACATCCATCTCAAAGCATCAAGCTCGAACCCACCGTGCGTCACGCGAGCAACATAATCGGATAGCAACGTCATGTGTTTATTCCATCCAGCTCTGCATCTAATCATCTTGCACCACTTGTCACCACTTGCTTAAAAGACAAAGTTCGCCGCGACGCCCTTGACGAGGTTCTCGGCGAGCAACTTGTGGATGGCAACGCCGGCGTGGTAGTTGTCGGCCCAGAGGCAGTTACTGGATCCGTAGCAGGTGGCATCCTTGGCGCCGTACTTTGCAAAGTTCCCGACGACGGCGTCGAAAGAAGGCTTCGTGTCGAAAACCAGCGCCTTGACGCCGCTGTTGGCCGACTTGAAGGTGGCGAGGCGGTCGTTGAGACCCTTGTTGTAGGCGGTGATGTCGTCGCGCAGGCGCTGGAGGTCCGTCTCGGACTGGCCGATCATGGCGGGGATCTGGTCGGAGAAGGCTGTTTCGCGACGTCAGTTATCCGATTTCGACATGCTGAAGACGTAGGTGGGCAACTTACGGGGAACAGTGAGCAGGGCAAAGTTGTTCAGGCCATCGTCGGCCAGGGTCTGGAGGAGCTCAAAGTAGCGGTCCATGATCTTGGCCACGGGCGCGGACTGCTTGTCCCAGAACGGCTCGCCGACATCGTTGATGCCGATCCAGATGGCGACCAGAGCGTTGGCCCTGTCGACCTTGCTCGAGGCGTACTGCTTGTACTGATCGACCTGGTCGTCGACGCAGTACTGGGCGTAAGTGTCGACGATGGCCTTGTCGGTGGTGGCGCCCGTCACGGCGAAGTCGTAGGTGAGAACCAGCGACGTGTTGAGCGTGCTCGTGAGTTGTCCGACCCAGTTGAGACCGCCGGAGGTGGTCTGGCCCGGGAGAGAAGGGTTTCCGAGAGGGTTACCGGCTGCCGGAAGGGTGCCGCCGGGCCAGAAGCCGACTGTGGAGTAGGAATCGCCGCTAGGTCCGGTCAGCTTCGGCGGGGACCCGAGACTCGTACATCGAGGCCATGACTTACAAGACGATCAGACTCTTGGAGCCTTTGGCCTGCCTGGGGAGGGCCGCAGGGGTGGGACTGGCGAAAGACAGAGACAGGCCGGCTGCCAGAGAGAGGGCTTGGGTGAAGGACTTCATGTTGTCGGAGGTTGTATGTTATGTACCAGCAAAGTAATATCAACAGAATGAATCAGAAGCGAAAAGAGTGTAGGTCGAACGAGGGACGAAGGTATGTGTGAACCGCCAACCAAACCGAGCGAAGAGAGAAGCCAAGTATGCGAGAGGTGCTGGTTCACAGATTATATTACACCCAAGACAGAGTCTCGCCGCTACACACCGACCAGCTGGAGTGATCCGAGAGTAGCGCTCCCCTACTGCGTACATACAAAACCAGGGGCGCTTAGTCGAGCAAAGTTTCCGTCATTGCTCGTTTTCAGTACATTGTCTTCCCCATCCTCTGTCACGTTATGGTAGAACATGATTGGTGGGATTCCCAGTCAGGATCCCGGGCTGACCGGTGCAACTCCCAAAGGAGAAGAGATTGCAGGCTTTCTGCTGGGGAAACCTGCGGGGCGGCGGCTCGAGCCACCACACTCCGGTTCCCTTTTGCCCTTTACGGCTTCGTGCGGCCGACAAGTCGACAGATTGCACCACCAGTAACTCGGGTTCCGCTTTGATCGGGACTTTAATATAGTATAGGGGTTGACGGGCTCTGAAATAGGAAAGTTTCCAGATTCGTAAAGAGTCTCGATGGCTAGCAAGTTTAGAGTTGGTTGACGATAGCCGACCCTGCCGACTACCGACGACTACTCAGGTTACCCTTGAGTCCATTCAGAGTAGTAATAGTTGATGTTAATGCTGAACAGCACGGCCTTTCCTTTTGCACTATTCGAAAAGGCATGATTTGGTCAAGAGTGGACTCCAAGGTTCGCAACAAGGCAACGTCTACACCACAACCTCGCTTGCAACTCAACTTCACAATGTAGCCAACATCCCGACACATCAGTCGCCCGTGATCTCAGACTGGGCCCGAAAAGCACCGGACCGCTCAAACCGACTTGGTTTTCATCGTAGCTCTTGGACATACCTCGTCATGTCACACCTACCATTCAGAGGCGTGGTTAGGAAATGGGCCATGGGGACACATTCATCCCCGTAAGGCATTGGAAACAGCAGACTTCGTCTCAAAATTTACCAAACCTACGACATCTCGACGGCTAGAATACACATTTCTCTTTGTTCCGCTTGTGCTTCGAATGTGACGTTGCAGCTACGAGCGCGGTAAAGCGAGCTGACTTTGCCTCGCAGAAGTGTGCACATACGATCGATATCTCGTCTTCGCAGTGATCTTAGTCAATGCTGGACCATTTTTTCACTCATCTATATTATCCTGGTTAGATGTTCTGTTATCGCTCGACGAGCACTGCGAATAGAAAAAGCATCGATACAGCGTGCAAATCCTCAATGTCAGCACCGACAACAACGCTACAAGAGCTGGTATCATCGTAAGTGTACTATGTCTTTGCCTTCGCGGAAGTCGACTCTCGAAAGTTCTGTCAGCAGATAAGAATTAGGCCAAACCGCCGAGGCCTGATCCGGATCGGATCGGGTCGTCTACACTTCGACCATGAGCCCACAATCATGGCGCACTGCAAGGAGGCTATGCGCTAGTTGGTTCAAAAGACGTCATAGTCTATACGTTTCCCAAGCGTCGTTCATCAGGCCGCGGAGCGAACTGTGTTAGATCTCCGAAGCATAAAATCGACAGCTTCGGCTCTTCATAGTCTACACGGAGGGCCCCGCGGAACACCGTGAGGGAGCTTACATGACCCGCAACGGATCAACTAAGTACGTCATCTGTCCTCTTGTCCAATGCATCGACGTTATCATCTGATGCTACCGATGCCCACCATTTATACCAGCTACCTTGGATTAAAGTTAATTATATCGATCAATGTGTCCCGAGAGCCGCAGAATTACTGACGTCTGGCTCTGACGTCAGACTGTTCTGACGTCAGACTGTTTCCACTCATTTACGTCTTAACCACCATTCATTTAGCAGTGACATCTGATCGGGAAAATTGACCGCGCGTCAAGGCTTGATAGCCGTGCAACTGATACAACTGCGGCTTCCGTGAAGCCGATGCTGGTGTGATCTCTACGCCGCGGATGGTCGTACATGTGTAGCTCGTTCGGGATTACAACAGACGTCAATCCCGCAAAGAGTTCCCGGCCGATCCGGTTCGATGCCTATGGAAGGAAGGGTGACGCGGCATTAGGAGTTTTGATCACGTTGGGTTTCAAGTCATGTGTCTCGCAGAATCGTTTGCTGGGCAATGGAGGAGCCGAACATGTGCTCTGCATACTGTCACTAGCCAGGCCGGGCTCAGAGTGTATCTCCAACAACCTCATGAGCCATCCTTGCAACAGACTGCTCGTCACCTTGCTGTTGTTTTCCTGGCTTTCGTGAGACTGCATTTTGTAGTTTGATCTCGTTTACACATATGAGTGGGGCTTCAGAATCTGCTTTGATTAACAATGATGCTGCGATTTCGTTGAACCGTCTCTGATGATGTCGAGCTCTGCCTTGTATAATCACTCGAATGACGTTGTGATGGCTGTTGCAAGGCTGGTAGAAGACTGAGCCACTCCCTATAATCTAGTCTCAAACAAAACGAATCTCCTTCCGCTACCAATACTCTCGTGTTGAATCTAGAGCACAATCCGGAGCCATCGACTAGAAAACTCACAAAAGTGGTGCATCTACGTCTTCAATCCACTGCCGGCCGGTCTCCTCGGACGCCGCGAACCACCTGCGCATGACATCCAGTCGTGAAGAGCACTCCACCTAAACAAAACAAAACTATCACTTGCTGGCATCCATTGCTATATAAGTTGAACGCTCCATTTTGCAGCATTAAGATACTCAGCCATCAAACCAATCGCGTCAGGAACCAGTGACATCAACCAATTCTCATAAAACACCCCCAGAGATTACTCGCAACACCAAAGCAGCCATGAAGTTTTCCATTGCAACCATCATGCTCGCCTCGTAGGCTGTATCTTTGCTTCAGTATCACCGTATGGCTAACGCATTCATAGAACCGTCCTTGCATCTTCTCATTTCGAGTGCGCTTGCCAGCAATCCACGGGCTCTTCGGTTTTCGTGGACGCTGCCACCAAAGCCTGTTGTCCCTCTGATGCCACCAGTAACCACTGTACGTCTCAATGAATGAGCGCAACGGTTTTGTGACTCCAGCTAATAACCCTAGTTTACGATGACGGAACCAAAGGATCGAGCACTATCCGGTTTACGGGCTATTATGTCAGTTCTCCCTCGTCATCTGCTGCGCCCCCTTTTGTTACTTGAAGAGAAGCTAAAGCGTGAGACTTCACAGTGTCTTACTGCAAGTGACGAGCTTGACGGCAACAACTTTTACGACTGCTGCAGGAAGAATGGAGCAGGCGACTCAACTTGCAACTAGAAGTCGCACACGAAAAGTGACATCCTATTGAGTATAGAATAGATCTTTAGAACCAGAGGAATACAATACCACGATATACTGTGCTATGGCATTTCTGAGGGTTCTTAATTCTATGCCATGTTTCCGATGACCACATTCCTTTGTGGCTAAGAGTCCTTGTCCACCATGGTTTATATCGACTTGTTTCCTAATGCACAAACATGTTCCAGTGTCGTGTTCACAGTGCTGACTATTCAGCTTAAAGTTCTGCTCCCTATGAACTACTATCCCCTTCCGGCCAATAAAGCCATGAACTTTGGTCCATGAAGCTCAATGTGTCAAGGAACTGCAAATCCAGGTCTGGCTGCCCGAGAAGCTCTTGTATAGAAGGCTCGCTAGCGACCGATCCGTCAGTATTCGTTGCCTCTGTATCGCCCCAGTGCACTTCAAGTTGAGCTCGACGTCCAGAACTGCCCGTTTGCGAACTTGTTACGGCCCTGTCCGACTCCAAGTCCGTTGCGCGGCAAGACTGCCTTGGTTGGATCTCAATCAGCCCAGCCAGAATTGCTCCAACATGCTGATGCAGCTCTTGGGCCACGAAGTTGCCCCCGTCTTTCAATTGAGACAACAGTTGAGCAGACTGCTCAAGCTGTTCTCTGTCCTTGCCGCTTTCGTTTTCGCTAAACAGGCTGGAAATGGCAAGGATGGTGAGTGCCGAGAAGAGATACTGCGTCAGAAACGGGTCAAATGCCGGAAACAACCCGTCGATCCAGCTCTGGATCAGGGTGCTGCAAGGATGCCTCGCACAGCGGATGCAGGATTCGATGAGGAGCATGGCTGACTGGTTTCCCCGGATCGACTATACGCCATGTGGTCCCGTGCTTGGCTTTGCCGTCGTCCAGATGTTGCGCAGGCCGTAGAGGCGGATCGGACGCGTTGACAGGATGACAGCCTGGATGCATTAGCAATTTTGAGAAGTGGTGATACTCGAATCAAAGCTGATTCACCTGATTGAGCGTGAGGCGGAGGTAGACAAGACCAAGGTTGCAGCGTTTCGACGTTGTCGTGTTTTCCAAGTGAAGTTCAGGAGGGAGGTCCCGAGTCCAGAGGCTCAAGTCATCCAAGGCCTGCTTCACTCGTTCGGATAGGTTACCACTACCAGTTGGACTCCCATAAACCGAGCGAATAATCTTGGTCATTATGACTGAAAGTTTGGCGTTCGCGGTAAAGTAGCTGGCGTCTGAAAAGTCAGCCGACGTTGCTTCCGCTGCTTCAATTTCGCGAGGAAGGCTGGCTTTGATGTCATCTTCGTGGACCGTGGGTCAATGGCCAAGTCTTGACGAGAAGAGGCAGTCCATGACGTGGGCGGTCTACCAGAGCCTCGTCCTGTGTTCTCTGACTGCGGCGTCGTCTAGCTGATCTGGTGTTATGCTGATATGGAGGCCCATGATGATGGCCATGCGCACTGAACTCCCAACCAGCGTATAGGCGGCATATTGACGGTTGACTGCTAGCGAATAGAGGGACCGTCGAACCTCACGTCAGTTGACAGGGATGAGCAAGCCGTGGACAGCTTACCAGAATGAGACGCGTCTCCAATAGGTCCATGGTGGACCGCTCGCCGAGATAATTCAGTATCTTGGTGGCTTTGGCGAAGTAGTGCAGACCCGGGAAATCATGGTCTGCGCGGGTTGTCCTTGAAGAGTACAATTCACCCATGGCGAACAAAGCCCAAATCTTACACTTGACACTATAGTCCTTCCAGGTCGGAATCTGGTTGCTGCTGCTGTGTGGAGCTGTCGACGGGTGGACTGTCACTGAGCTATCGGCCTTCCCATCTGATGGAGATTGGGGAGAGCTGCTGCTGGAGGATTGCGAACTCGTGTTCTGGCGGAGGATATCTTTGAGGTAGCTTCAGACAGTTAATGCATTGATTGCATTCTGGCGGGCTGTAAATGAATGGCTATACATACCTCTCTGGGACTCGGATGAGGCGATTGCTTGTCGGGTACGAGCACTTGGTCGTCCGCTTACGACAGTTAGAACACGGGTCACCGCCGGAGCACTTGACTTTCCGTGAGTGACATGCGTGGCAGCTGACGAGACCTTGTCAGCGACGTCTGCCAATGAGGCCCTTCAGAAGGGTGAAGTGATCCCAAGGGTCGCAGTGAACCCAAGGGAGGATGATAGTTACGTACGCCGAAAGCTTCGGTCTCGTCGGGCGATGACCGGGCGGCACACTGGTCGCTTGTTTTGATTGTGACCTTGTACATGTAGGTGGCATGGATTTCGAGGACGCGTTTATACCATCTAGTTTACTTGGGAGGCGTATTCCGAATCTCAGGCACGTGAGCGACCGGGCCGGCCCCGCTTTCTCGGCATAACCCCTGGATGCCGAGTCGGCGGATCGGCAAGACGACGATTGCCGCGAATCAGCCCTGATGCCCCATGGGTAAAGGCAAAGGCGTTGGGGCTTTTCCCGTATCGACGCCGGCAATATTCCTGCTGCGGCGCCATCAAGGAGGAGCCGGATGGTAAGCCGAAGCTCCATGTGAAAGTTGAAGACTACTCTGGTAGACCCCCAGGCACGGTTGGGATATATAGAGGCTCTGACCTCCTCGCATCGACACATCCCTCATGTCATGATTAGATGCCTATCCTATATCCAAGTGCTCATTATACATACACTCATCATGAAGTCGCTTGAACTGTCAAGTCCCGCCGTCACGACGCAGACGTCATCGCCCACGATCGTGGCTCAAGAGGACTGCGACTCAGCCGCCCCAAAGCAAGCGCCACATCCCTGGAAGCACCTTGTGAAACTCATCAGCTGGACGCCACCAAGATGCCGACATATCCCTCAGCAAGAGTTCCCCTTCACTTGGTTGTTGAACCTTCTTTTCAGCCTCGCAAGTGTCATCACGGTTGGGAATCTCTACTACGCATATCTAATTCTGAATAAGATTGCCCATGACTTCGACATCACCTACGAAAGGGCTTCCCTTATTCCAACTACTCTTCAGGCTGGCTATGGAGCTGGCATCCTGCTACTCTGCCCCCTTGGAGATCACGTGCGACCAAGACCTTTTACCCTTGTCTTGGTCCTGCTTTCGACGCTCATCTGGCTCGGCTTGTGCGTCATCAAAGTCTTCCCTGCCGCTTGCGCTTTTCACTTCATCGCGGGCTTCACGTCCGTCACTCCGCAGATAATGCTCCCTTTGGCCCACTCTCTTGCGCCCTCCACCAAAAAAGTCAGAACCATGTCGGTTGTCTTTGGGGGCCTCATGCTGGGCCAGGTGCTCCCACGTGTTATATCGGGAGCCCTGACGTCCTTCACTAGCTGGCGAAACGTTTACTGGGCCGCCTTGGGGTTACAGTTTCTACTCCTTGGCTTGCTATGGCTCTTCTTCCCAGACTATCCGTCCAACAATGCAAACTCAAGCACCAGCCCCGTCCAGCTGCTTTGGAGAGTTGTGCGTCTTGCCTTCACTGAGCCGATATTGGCTTACGGGTGCATCGTATCGCTCCTATCCAATGCTGCAATGTCCTCTTTTTGGACTACGCTGACTGCACTGCTCGCCTCGGACCCCTTTGGCTTCTCTTCCCTCCAGATTGGCCTCTTCTCTCTTACGGCCATTGACCCCGTTGTCTTGGTTCCGCTATACAGCTCATTCGTTGTGGAGCATGTTGCAACGTACCTAGCGGCGAGCATCGCCCTGATCTGTGGCATCGCAGGCGTCGCCGTCGGCACCTTCACCGGCACATTCAGTCTCGTCGGGCTTGTATTCCAAGCTCTGGCCATCGACTTTGGTGTGGATTCCACAAGCATTGCGTACCGCTCGGCGATTTACGATGCTGTCCCCAGAGGAGGTAATCAAGCCAACGCTGCTTATACGGCATGCTCATTCGTTGGGCAAACTATTGGAACCAGGGTTGGCAACGCTTTATATGTCCGACAAGGCTGGAGGGGAGTAGGGATAGCTGGAATGGCATTTCTTGCAAGTTCCGTAATAGTTACATTGGCGAGAGGACCGCATGAAGTCCGTTGGTTTGGCTGGAGAGGTGGCTTCTGCCCCCACAAAGGAAAGGGACCAGACTTCAATAGCACAAGAGATGTGGACTAAAGCGGTCGAACTTCTGCACCTGTAGTAGTAGTCAATACCACAGAGAGACGACAAAAGATAACGGTTCAGCTTGGTGGCGCGTAGGTGGGCGAGAGGTGTTCCTTCGTGAACGAGTGAATCAGTTGCCGTTCTACCTGAGATCCAACGTTATTCCAGAATTGGCGAAGCGTCACACATATTAGATCAAAAACCTCTGCTTTTAACAGCACTAGAGTTAAGACGACGAACTACTGTGCAAAATTTGAAAGGTTTGTTCGCAAAAAGTAACAACGCCGATACCCTAGAGGCTAGAGATGTAACAAGAATGTAGAAAGCTATTTGGACCAGCCACGCCATCGACTCAGAACGCAGGGTCGGCGTTCTTGAGCAGCATCTCAAAGTACTCCTGGAACCACGCGCCGGCCTCCGGCGCAGGCGTGACCGAGGACGCAGAGCTGCACTTCTCATCGTACCGCGAGGCGGTAGAGTCACTCGTGCCGTCACTCTCGCCACCGGGTTTGACCCAGACAATGGCATCCAGCGTGTCGATGCCCGTCTTGACGGTCGGACGGGCGCCGAAACCCACCTCCTTGATGTTGCACCAGTCGCCCCAGATCTGCCGGCCCGTGGGCTGCTTCCCGCTGCGGCCCTGGTCGAGGAGGTAGTTGGCGGGGTATCCGGCTTCCTTGAGCGCGGGTGTCAGCGCCGCGTGGAACTTTGACTCGTCCCACTGCTTGTTTGGGGTCGTGTAGGACGGGGCCGTGGTCAGGTTCCAGCCGTTGAAGTTGGACACGTTGGTGACGAGGCCGCGGACGGCCTTGGGCGAGCCGGCCTTCTTGTACACCTCGGCGTAGAGCTCGGCCGCCGGCTTGAGGTTGGCGTCCCAGCCGAGCCAGCCGGCGTGTCCGGCGTCGGCGTAGATGGCGACGTTATCCAGGTTCAGCGTCTTGAAGGCGTAGTCGGTGGCTTCCTTGTAGGTATCCGCCGCTCCGGCGCACTTTGGGACAGCGAGATTGGTGACGAGATTGGCCAGGCCATCAGGTTCTACGACAATCGCCAAGTCAGCTGAAGGAATTACATGCTGATGATGACTAGGACTAACCGTAGATAAAGACGATGCGAGTGTCGGAGTACTCCTTGGCCAGAGCGGCGATGGGGTCAATGTACTCTTTCTTGTACTTGTTGATACCGTCCTCGGCGATGACGAGTTCTCCAGCAGAAGACTTGGCCGAGCAGTCACGGTCAGGGAAGTTGTAGACGACATAGGTACCGGCGAACGGAGGGTTTGCACCCTCCTGGTTGAGCTTGCGGATCTGGGCAAGGGTGCTGTTCATCAAGCTGATCTTTTCACGCTTGTCTCTGCGAAGCATTTAGACACAGTCACGACTCGACTAAGGACTAAAAGTACTCACAGCCATGCAAAAGACGGGACCTCGGCGACTTTTGCAGCCTTTTCAGCGAGCTCAGGGCTCAACTTGGGAATAGCCAGAGTTTTGATCTCATCCGTGTAGTACGGGTTGGGGAACAGCTGCCTATCGGCAAGGGGGTTTCCCTCGTAAGAAGCGGTCTGTCTGGTTTTGAGAGGTCCGGCGATGACGGCCGGCGCAAGTGCGGCGGCGAGCAAAAGCTGAGCAAACATATTGTAGCTTAAGTCAAGAAAAGAATGAGGCAAAAAGAGTGTCGTGTCTGCGATTAGCTGCTGGCCCTTGCGTGGTGGACTGAACTAATATCATCCCATCATTCGTTGCAGGCGAAACTTGTCTTCTTATACAGGACTGGTCTCCTGCCAAGCAAATGAGATAGCCCTGATGCCGGAGTTTGACATGTTCCTGACAGAGAGCATCGTGGCTCAAGGGTCGACCCGGTCATCTGTACCAGTCCGTACGCAGGAGTTCCTGATTAGATGATCAAGAGTAACGAGACACCCAAAATTGCTCTGTGCCCAGCATTCTGAGGTTACTTTTTCGGCGGTATGAGATACACTACGGCCAGTCCGTCTCGGCGGGGATGATGCTTGGGAGACGGCAATGGCATTGGCGCCGAGCCGTCGGTTCCTTGCAGAATGCCGCTTTGTTGTTGTTCGGGGTGTACAAGGGTCTTCTTGGCTACTTGAGAGGTTCGGAGCCGTAAACTCCGTGTCGCCCACGTGCAATCCTATCATCCTTGGGGGTCGAATGCGTGCTGGCCGCATCTTAACTCCCCGGCAGAGTCCGCCGGATCCACTGGGTTCGGATGATGGCTCACGACGGGAAACAGAAGCGCACGATGCTACGCTTTGGGGGCGACAGATTGATTAAGGGGACGGATCTCGCTCACAGCATACAAAGACTTGGCGTTGTTTGGTATGGTTGTCCCTGCGTAAGGTCATGTAACTCTGTCAGCGAGAGAAAACCTTCTTCAACGGGGAATAATGAGGGGGAGCGAGCAATGTGTTTTACCATGGTATGACTATGTATGCAAGGAGTATAGTAAGAGACCGAGTCAATAGCGAGACCGACTTCGCCGACGGCGCCAGTGTCACGTGGGTGCGTTCATGCGAATAGGAGATGTTGTGCTGTGGATTCATATGATTAGCCAACAAGTTGTTGGGTGTCCTCAGTGATTTCCACAGGCGTACAAGGTGATGAATGCTTCTTTTCTGAAGAAACGTATCGGATCGTTCGTCCGTTTGGATGGAGACGATGAGCGTCAAGTCCACATTTACCCTCTTGATCCACAGACTCTCTGTTGGTTGACGCACGGAACCCTCTCAAGGCCGTGTCATCAGCCTGGAAACTTGATAATGTGTTGATTCAATATCCGAGGCTCAGTTTGCTAATACGACGATGGCATCGCCAGGGTACACGAGAACACCTTCCTTTGCAGCGACAACTTTCACAAAGAAGCCATCGTGCTTAGAATCAGCAACGATGGGAATCTCCATCTTCATGGATTCCAAGATGGCCACCGTCTGTCCTGCAGACACCTTGTCTCCTGCCTTGACAAGCTCAAGCGCGCCGTCAAAGATGGCGTTCTCGATAGACGGCTCCCAAGTACCTGATTGAAAAGCCTTTTCGATCCGTGAAAACTTGTCCAGGTCAACATCGTAAAACTCCACCAGGTCAAACGGCTCGCATAGCCATGGTCGACCCTCGGCAAAGCCTTTGCGCAACGAGAACGTGTCCCAGACAGGTATCGAACGGGCGATGGGCACGTAGCCACCCGGCTGATCGGTAGGATATATGCAGAAACTCCGGCCGCCGAGGCCGACGGTGCCGGGCGGCGTAGATGTGCGCGGCGGATTGTACTTTTGAGCCGACAGGCGAGCTCGCGGGTCCAACGGCAGCATCAGAGGCAGGCCAATCATGAAGCCAACGGCGACCACCATGAAGCGGCTGTTGCGCAGGATGCGAAAAACATCCTCTCGCTTCGGAAGAGCGTTGTTTTCTTGTACGTACGCGACACCGTCCGGAAGATATGCCGCCTTTGAGCGAATCAGCTTTGTGTACCGCTCTTCGGATTCTTTGATTGCTGGATGGTCAAAAACAATGGGCAACTTCAGTAGCCTGCACTTCATTGGTTTTTCAATCCTAGCCACGCTTAGACTTGAGGCCGCAACGAGGTCCACGATGCACTCTTGTGAGAACAGCTCGGGGTCGAACTCAACAAGAACGGCTGTGCCTTGTTAGATAGCAACACACAAGCAGAAACGCATGCTTACAGCTGATGTTGATGCGGACGGAAAGCCCACTCGTAGACGTGGCCTGGATAGCAGATGCAAGACTGTTGGCTTTGACAGACGTCTCCAACGTGGCGTTTTGAAAGCCGAGGTCTACCAAGACCCCGGTATCTCCAGCCTTGACCACGGTCAGTCACGAACCTGTACCTTGACAAGTTGTCTACTCACTTGGCGGATGGTTAAGGTGGACGTATGCGTATCCCCGGTGACCACCTTGATGATGGAGCTCTTCGTATCCTCCTCCTTGTCCAAACTCCACGTCACAGATTCGAAATTTTCATTGGAAAGAAAGCGCCGCACTGCGTCGATGAAAGCACTCTTCAACTTTGACAACTTGCGAGCCGCACTGAAAGACACTGGCACAAACCTGAATGCATGTCCAGGCTTCAGTTGGCCCAGCTTCCAGAGCTCGGCTGAAGGAACCGTGGAAGAGCAGAGGAAACCACCAAGGTCGGGCGCGTCCCGTGGAAAGATTGCCGGGCTATCTCCAGTCCAGTTAACTCCTCCTGGCGACGGGTAGGGATAATCTACTACGTTGCTCGGATGTGCGCCGGCCGTACCGCCGGTTTCTCGAGCCCATTCGATGGACGGACCGTCTAGTCTGATACCGGTTCTGCTGCAGTTGTGGTTGACCTTCCACGTAGCGGACGACAGCTGATCACGGCCCTTATGGGTGATGAAATCGTCAGAGTCATGAGGGCCATGCATGACGCAGATCTCGGTGACATTCAGAGGCGGACGTAACTCCAACGGCAACGTTGCCGTCCCACGGTCAGCATCGAAGTTGATCTTGGCCAGCTCAAGATAGTCACCGTGTCTGAGGATACGTCCCTTGGTGTACCACGTAAGTCTGTCTCCTCGATGGCGATGAAAGAGTTCAAGATCCAAGACCTACCTGCAAACCACCTAGACCAAGGCTTGAAGTAGTCGACTTGGAACCGAGCCAATCGGCACTGCCATGTGCCCGTCAGTATGCACCGCTGGTATTTCTCATAAAGGGTGCTTCATACGCAGAAGGAAGTCCGCCTTCAAAAGCGATGTAGCAGCTCGCTCCATGACCACGGACGATGCCAAGCTTCAGCTTTTGGCCTGGCCGCACATGGACTCGAGACCACATGTCGACTGTTTTCCCATCAAGCTCGACCGGCAGATCTGCGCCGCAGATGGAAATGATGGTTTCGCTCAAGAACATAAGCTCAGGGCCCATCATGACGACTTCAAGACATTCGGTGTCTTTTTCGTTTCCCACAATCAAGTTGGCCACTGACAAGGTCATGTTAGCATGGTGCCCAGAGAATGAGTGTGTAGGAGACTACAACACGTACGCGTCGCTGACAGGTCATCCATGGGGCCACCTTTGGGAATGCCGAAGCCGTTGATGCTGCGGATACGAGCTTGCTGAATAGTCGTGTGGCCACCGGGTGCAATCACTTGTATACCACAAGGTTCGAATTTGTACTGCTCGGAGAGAAACATTGTCAAGGTGCGCCCGCTCCTGAAAGCTGTGTGATGTCAACCAAAAAGGAAAGGGAGTAAAGGTGTCGAGCCACCTACGCTGAGAAGTGATGAGATGCCGAAGGAATGCCAGATTGTTGACTATACCGCCAATCTGGGTATACTGGAGGACATCTACCAGATGTCGAATCGCCGAATCCCTCGTGTCTTTACGGACCATGACTTTGGCAAGCAGAGAGTCTGCCAAGGTTCAGCAAATGTCTTTTCACATCACCAGAAAGCTTACCAAAGTCTGAGCTGACCCGAGTGCCAGCTTGGATCCAAGTATCCACCCGCGCATTGTCTTCTGCCGGCCAACGCAACTGCTGGACAAGTCCAGACGACGGCAGGAATTGTGAAGCCGGGTTCTCGCAACAGATTCGCACCTCGATCGCGGCGCCATTCGGAGTGTCCTTTTGGAGTTTGAGGAGAACATCCGATGGTATTCCTCCGGCTTTTGCAAGCTCGTAGTCTGCTTGCACGAGCATAAGCTCTACAATGTCGACATTATAGCAAAGCTATGAGATTCCGTGCTCAACTTGAAGACGAGTGTTCATCTCCAAGAAGAAGAAATCATCCGATTCATCATCCACCAGAAACTCGACCGTTCCTGCTGAGCGGTAGTTGATAGATCTCGTTAAGGAGGTGGCGCAGTCGAGAAGTCGTTGTCGTAGCTCGGGCTTGTCAGCCAGATGAGGGCTGGGGCACTCCTCTACAACCTAGATAGACAGTGTTAGTCTCTGAACACTTTGAAAGTAGAAGGCTGCTCTCGCTGACCTTCTGAAGCCTTCTTTGTATACTGCATTCTCGCTCACCAAAGTGAATCACAGTCGACCCGTTGCCGAATACCTGTAAAACCTAAGTCCAAGCATTCCCCTTTGACGAGGATCTAGTCGTGCTTACCTGGACTTCGATATGATGACATTTTGGGTAATATCGTTCCAGAAAGACTCCAGAATCGTTGAATAGAGCTTTGGATCTCCCCTCTACATGGGAGAAGCCTGTTCTTACCTCGTCCTCGGTCCAGCAGACCTGCGTGCCCATGCCTCCCCCACCCCCTGACGCCTTCAGCATAACCTAGCAAACCTGATCAGATATTGTGCCAGGCTTGATGATCAGAAACAGTTGTCTTGATGAGAAAGGATGGTACTTACGGGGAGACCCGCCACTCTTGCTGCTTCAACAGCCTCATCGGGGTTCCTGAGCAGTCCCGAGCCTTTGACGACTGGCACACTGGCAGCAACCGCGAGCTCGCGAGCTGTGTGCTTCAAGCCCATCGCCTCGATGGATCTGTAGTCGGGGCCAACAAAAGCCATGTCATGTTCTTGGACTTGCCGCGCAAATCCCGCATTCTCGCTCAGAAACCCATACCCAGCAAAAACGGCGTCGATGCTCTCTGCCTTGCAGATGTCAAGTATTTTCTCGCTACAAGTCGTTGTTAGTCAACTCTTGTGCAACACTGAACCAACTATGGGATATAGAAAGTCGTACACATTTGCAAATGCGCCGGGTCCATCGTCGTCGAGCAGAAGGCTCCGAGTGGCTTGAGACACATGCAAGGATCCGGAATCGGCTGCCGTATAGATGGCCACAGTATCAATGCCGAGCTTCCTACATGCGCGGATGCATCGGACTGCGATCTCGCCGCGGTTGGCAACCAGGACTGTTCTGATTGCTCGCATTGTGCTGCTGGAGGTTACAAAGACATAGACGTCGTGGTAGCAGATGGGAGGCTTCGAGCTCGAGACTGTACGAGGCCAAGGGATGGAGATTCTGACGGCGGTATTTATCCGGTATCTTGCTGGATGACTCTGCTGTCTATCCAGTCTCGACGCTCCGATGACCTGCCAAGTACTGTAACCGAGTCGGTGCGACAGAGTCGGCCAAAAGGAAGCAATGAGCGCGTCGAGATTAACACTTGGAGAAGCATCTCCAATGCGGACCCCCGCGCGAAAGCAAGGTTCCAAGAGGGGCAGGTGACGTACAACTCCCCGCCAAGTTTATCCATGCTATCGTAGCTTGTCATGATGAGTAGTGAATGTCAGCCTCCGGGGATGATCCAGTTGGCACTGGAGATCGTACTCACTGTGAAGACAGATGAGCACTGCTAGATGACGGTGTCAGCTCGAGGAAGTTCACCAGAATTCTTGGATTCACCACTCCTTAGTATTGAGTGAAATAGCCATAGCATCGTGACTGTTCAGCAGGAAGCAGCCTTTTCGCCTCGTGTCAAACTTATTCTCCAGAACTATTACTACGCGTTGAACACACGATCGACTGTCTGCCTGACTGCCGCAGCGTTCTCGAGGGCCGTTGGGAAATCGGAGTGAACGCATATGCTCAAGGTGGCCTTCGACACGTCGCCAAAACCCAGGTCAACACGAACGCCATCCGCAGTCGTAGCATGTCCATCTCGAGCAAACTCCTCCAGTCTTTGACCAACAATCTTGCCATTCGCCTGTTCCCCCTTTACTGGCGCGAGGTGGCCAGTCTCATCGTACTGGATGTCGGGATAAAACTCGTGGACCAGCGTCACTCCATACTTTGCGCAAGCTGCCTTTATTGTTTCGTGCGGTAGCCCGTAGAGAGGTACGTTGAACTTGCTGACGGCTCGGACAACGGCGTCCCTGATTCCCTCATCCTTGTGCACGTAAAAGTAGAGCTGCCCATGAGGTTTGACGTGATTGAGCTTCATGCCCTCCGCCTCGAGGATTCCGACCAGGGCACCGACTTGGTAGAGCATGAGCGCGTACATGTCTTCAGGGTCGATCTCCATTCTCCGTCGGCCGAAGCCGAAAAGGTCCGGGAATCCGGGATGCGCGCCGACGCGGACGCCGTGTTGTTTCGCCAGGCGGACCGTCCGCAGCATGATGGATGGGTCTCCGGCGTGGAAGCCACAGGCGACGTTGGCGACGTCGATGAACTCCATCAGCTCTTCGTCTGGCCCCTGCATGGAAAGTTGCGCCTGTTAGTCATGGCTGGCGTTATCTGCTGGGCGAATTACCATCTTCCACTTGCCGAAGCCCTCCCCCATGTCACAGTTCACCTCGACTTGTTTGCTCCCCATTGCGACGACGTCAAAGCAAATGTCCGTGGTGTTTACGTGTTTTGAGAGACACGAACCTCGGGAAAGATCCGCGATAAATGCGCTAGGTATTCTGAGCGGCACCGCTCCAGCGCAGGTGTGGGATTACGATCCGGATGGCTTGAACCCCGCAACCCCTCAAGTGCTGATCAGGTCTGCTCCAAGGCAATCGTCATTCGTTGGGGTAACATGGACTCGACCGCTCGGCAGCCGTGGAGTTGGTTCTCCTTCGGCATTCGGCGAAACACCAGTAGAGCCGTCATCCGTACGTCCTGACAGGGCCTGTTCAGTATTGACAGTATCGAAATCGTTAGGCTTGGCAAATAATGCCTCCTCCGAAGTACTTGATGCGAAAAGTCCAACGTATGAAGCTAGTCGTTGGTGAGTGCTCATCACAGAAAGCAGTCCAACACGACGCTGAAGAGCAGCTTTACGGCTTCGAATTTTTCCCACCTTACCACTCATTGAAGTTGTTGGGGTAAAACTCCACCCGGGGGGGAGGGGCGGGTTCTTTAGCACCCCCGAAGATCGCCATGGAACGTACGACTGAGAGATAAGGTAGCAAGGGTACTGATGGATGCCTAACTGGTAGAAATGGGGTTATGTAGAACAGACCCGAAGCTAGCTGTCTCCATTTATCTAGCTTTTTTCGTGAGCTCATTCTTTTGGCAACCAGCGGCGATGTCGCGTGACGCTGCGTTGCCGTCCCGTCCTGCCCTCCGAGATGTCACGGAGAGCCCCCGTGTTCCCCACTCCGTTGTATCCATAATTCCCGAGCTTGCCCGGCCGGGTACCCCGTGTGAAGACAATCCGAGGGCGCGGAACTATGGGATAACACGGCAAAGCAAATGGTTTTGAGGCGGCGATATCTGCGTCAGCAACCCCCATGGAAACTATGCTTTGCCAAGTAACTCGCAAGGTATCCCGACCAGGGTGACAACTGCGGCGTGAGTTCAACTAGTATCAAAACGACCGCCAACTTCTCTTCCTATTTATTTTTCTTGGCACGCACTATTAGTACGGGCTACTACCCCACACCTATTATACTAACAAACATAATTTACCTAACCTCGTTATACTAATATCGCCTAGCGACGCGCTAGCAACCTAGTATTTCAGGCTACTATTACCTATACTATTTATATAATAAATACCTAGATTTCTCGAAACTTTTATATAATAATATATAATACCTATATATATTATTTCACCTAAAAAATAGAAATCTTATTTTACTCTTTTTATTACTAGGATAGAAATAATTATAAATAATAGAAATAACTAGAATATACTACTAGTTTTAAATTAAGGGAATTCCTAAACTCCTAATACTATTATTATCCTAATTTATATTATAACTATAAAAAACTCTATACTAAATAAGATTACTTAGTTTTATAATTAATACTATACTATTAGAATTACTATTATTACTATACTTGATATTATTTTTATATATTTTAAAATTAATAAATAGAATATAGATATTATTAAATACTATAAAACTACTTTTAAGAAAATACTTATTTCTTTTATTACTAGCTAGTATAATACAAAAATATAAGCTATATTATAGTATATTTCCTTAGAAAATAGTATTAATTATATCTATTCTTCTATTTATACTAATAAAGATATTTTTAATTCTTAGTTTAGGGCTAAACTTACCTATACTAAAACTAGCTCCTATACTACTACTTTTAACTAGAACCCCCCTAAGCTAATATAGGCTTATAGCTAAACTATACTTTAACCTAGCTAACCCCGCTAGCTTTAGGTAATATTTATAAAACTTTAAGCTTACCTAAGTAACTTATAAGAAAAAGCTCGAACTTATCTTAAATATGAGGACCGGCGAATCTTCTTCTATTACTCCGAAAAGTACTAGTACCCGGATCTTATTACTATAGGATTTTATCGAGTATTTATTAACTAAAGTAAAATTAATAAGTAAAGTATTAAAATAGTTAATAGGGTTCTATCTAGTTTCGGTATTTAGGTAACTACTAATAAAAACTAATTAGCTATACTTAATTATAGTACTAAACTATTTAAACTTATATATATAACTTATATTAAGGAAGTATAGGTTTAGTATACCTATATTTTCTAATATATCTTTTTTTCTATTATTAGTAGATATTCTAATAATAGTAAGTAATATTTATTAGATATACTTAATATTATTAAAAATAAAGCTACTATTACTATTTATAGATATTATTTTATTTAGTACTAAGTTATAAAAAAAATATAGGGATCTGAGAACTAGATTTAACTTATATTTTTCTTAGAAGAAATTCCCCCCTTTTATATATATAATAGTATACTTATATAGTAACTTAAGAAGAAGTTCTAGTTGAAATAGTATAAGACTTGTTTTAACTAGTATAAAACGTAGTTTTATTATAAGATACTATTTTATAAGAACTATAGTAATACTACTTACTTTATTAATAAGAAATTATATAGACGTATTCCCTAATATATTAACTATTAAAGCTTATACTAGAGTTAAAACCTAGTCTATCCCTTATAGCTTTAGATTAACTATAGTTATATCTAGAAGTTATCTATTACTTAGTAGAAAACGATTTACTAGGAAAGGGCAAAACTCTACTATACTATACTTACTAAGTTAACTAATACTTTTCTACCTATTCCCCTACTAGGGATAAGTTAATATAATATACTTTTTCCTTCTAACTAGTTTTATTATAACTAGTAGAATACTTTTAATATTGAGGATTAGGTAATTTATATATTTAATAATATTTATATTAATTAGGGGGGTACTACTCCTACTCTAGATAGTATAGAAGTAAACTTTATTTTTAGTTCCCCTATTCCTAATAATTCTTTAGAGTATATACTTACTTTAGCTAAGTTTATAAGAAAGATTATTTAATAAACTGGAAGTTTTAAATATAATTAAGCTATTTATTATTTTCTAGAATAATATATATAAAGTTAAAGCTATATATAATATTATTTTATACTATAGTAAACTTATAAGTATAGATATTATCCTTTTCTAAAAACCTTGGTATTTATAAAGTAAAACTTTTAATATTACTAAGATATACCTTAAATATTAACTTTATTTACTAGTTTAGAATTAAGTTAGCCCTAAGAAATAATTATAAGTATTTATTTATATCTAGAAGATTTTCTTTATATTAGGGGTTTTCTATATTACTAATTACCCTTATTATAATATTATAAGTATTACTATCTAAAACTAATATATTCTTAATATTTACTATTAAACTAATAAACTATATATTATTATTATACTTAAAAGTTAAACCTTATTTAACTACTCTTTTATTATAGGGAATTATAATACTATCTATAAAAACTAGTAATTAGGCAGTATTTTTAATTATAGTATTATTCGTATTATAAGCTAATTCGATAGCTACGACTTTACTATTCTTAATACTTTAGGGGTACTTACTTATAAAATAAGTAATACTTTAGATTTCTTAGTTTCTAATATACCTAATACTTATATATAGGTTACTAGGTATTACTATACTAACTTAAACTACTTCTCTTTTATTATAACCTTTCCCTATTTTAGTATAAAGAAGCCTATTTTAGTAGCTAGCTTAGATTACTATATTAACTTAGAAAGTTTACTAGTTTTTATAAACTACTTCGAGAACTATATCTAAATCTTATTTACTAAGCTCCCTATTACTAGAAACTTTAATAGAAATACTATAAAACTTAATATTTTATTCTAAGCTATATTTAAAATAATAGGTAAAATTCCCTATAAAAAAGGAAAAGGTAAGTTTTAGTAGACTAATAAATATACTAATACTAGAAAGAAATAGAAAGCTTTCTATAAGGTTAATCTAGGTATAGATTTTACTAAGTCTATTAAAATAGAATAAGATTATACTATTATAAACTATAAATAGAAGATATAATAGGACTAAATTAAGGGAATTTAGATAGATTTAAACCTTTATTATATCTTCTAATAATATATACTAAAATTATAATCCTAATTTTTTTTTTTAAAATAGTAATATTTTTATTACTAAACCTAATAAGAAAACTTTTTTTTTTGCAAGAAATTACTAGAGTAGATCTCTACTAAAAATAATATATTAGAACTAGTCTTAATATATACCCCTTATAGGATTCTTTTCTACCCTAGTTTTATACCTGAAAAACTCTATAGTATAGTCCTTAGTATAAATAATACTATACCTAACCTAATAGGAATACTATTACTATATTTTAAGCTACTTAGCTATATATTAAAAACCTATTATACTCTTTTTATAAAAAATACTTATAACTAAAATACTACTTATTTTTATAGTATAAAATTAAAGTATTACTAATTTTTAAGATGAATTATAATACTAGTATATATAAAAGTTAATGCTTAATCTCCTTCCTAGTTACCCTAAGTAAAAACCTAGAATATTTTATTACTAAATAGATAGCTTAACTTTATATTTATTTTAATATCTTCTACTTATAAGTAACTAGTACTTTATTAACCCTATCCTCTACTAATATTATTAGCTATTTAACTTATAACCTTAAAGTAGTTTTTAACTAGGGATAAATAGCTATTTTTATTACTATAAATATTTAAGGAACTTTTAATACTATACTTATTAACTAGTTATATTATATATTTTAGATTTAAAACTAATTTAAATTCCTTATTAGCTAAGTATAGTAATTTAACTTTTATTATATAACTAATATCTACTATAAAGGATATAAAATACTAATAATACTATTTTTCTATAGTTTCCTATAAAGTTCCCCTATTTCTCCTATTTTCTATTTCTTATATATAGATTTCTTCTATTAGATTAGTTTTAAATAGAACTAATTTAATTATATAGATAATTATAAGATAGTTTATATTAAGAATAACTTAGTTAAAACTAACTAGAAAACTTAGGAGATTTTTAATAAAATTATAATATTAGGGAAAAATAATATAATTACTTTTAACTTATTAAAAACTAAACTAATTTATTTCTTATATTATCTAGGTGCCTAGTTAATACTAATACTAATGTATAGTAATATAGTTATTAGTCCTAGTAATTATATTAAGTAGTTTAGAGTATAATTAAATAAGAAACTATCCTTTTACTACTATATTAAAAAATAGACTATAATTATTAAGAAAATTATAGAATATTTTAAAAGTTTTAATAAAATAGTAAATAATACTTCTCTATTTATTATAAAGAAAGTAATATATTCTATTATTATCCCAAAAATACTCTTTAGTATTAAAGTTTAGTATTTAGGTAAGATGAAACCTACTACGAAATATTATACTTAGATGAATATATACTTACTAATTAGAACTAGTTTTAATAAAGTTATAAGGAAAATCTAAATTATACTTAATATTACTTTATATAGCTACTTTCCTATATAGTAAACTATATAAATAGAATACTTCTTATAAGAAATTAATATACCCCTAACTACTATCCTATTAGATAAAGTATAGTAATATTTTATACTATACCTTAAATTTCTATAATAGAATTATTTACTAGTAAAATAGTTATATAGCTATAATTTACTATACTTATAGAGAATAATCTAGTTTATAATATTTATAAGTATAGTAATATATATCCTATAATTTATTTATTTAATTTTACTTAAGAAAAATTATTCTCCTAAAAAAAATACCTAATTTATTAAAGATAAATATTTAGTAGTAGAGGAATATAATATCTAGTTCTTAAGACTATTACTTACTTATATTATAGTTTATACTAATAGATTATAAATAAACCTAGAGTTAATAGGATTTAGATAAGTTATCTACTAAAGCTAGATTTTTATTAAAAGTAGCTCTTAGAAGCTACTTTAAACTAAAGTCTTTAATAGGGAAATTAAAAATACTATAGTGGGGCTAGTAACTACTTTCCTATTCTATAACTATAATACTATAAATATTATAGTTTACCTTAATAACTAAGTAATAGTTAACTATTTACTTAGTATACTACCTACTTTATTATAAACTATTATAATTTAATTCTAGTAGAAAACCTAGTAAGTAAAAATACTTATTAAAATTTAATAGATTTTAAGATATATAAATATCTTAAGTAACAAGATAGCTAACTTTTTTATAAAAAAATATAATAATACTACTAGATAACTTTTATATATACTTCTTAACCTATACTTATATTAAATAATAGATAGGGGAATAGTACTAATATACCTTCTCTAACTAGTAGTAAAATAGTATTAAAAATTCGTAATATAAAAAACTTAAACTAGAAGTAATCCTAAAGCCTACTAATAAGATTTATTTGTTTAACTACTAGGAATTCTACTAGTTTCTAATAACTAAGACTAGTTATAAAAACTTTACCTAATACTACTATAAATATTATTATAAAGATACCTAACTATATTACTTATATAGTAGAAAAAAACCCCTATATATTTATTCTACTACTATAAAGTTTAGTATTACTAACTTTAGTTTAATTATTACTAATTTACTAATTTATAATTTAGGGAAAGTTAATTAGAATTTATTATCTACTTATACTAGACTTAATTTTATAATAAGATATACCCCTATTATAGCTATAGACTTAATAGTAACCCCTAAGAGATTCTTATAATTTTATTATAGTAATTACTAATATATATTATATATCTTTCTTTAGTTATTATTATAAGCTACGCCTAGCTGGTTGACTCCGGCTCTACCCGAGTCCCGACAACTATACTTGAGAAGTCAGGCACCAGTAAGCTACCGGTAGGCCCCCGGTGCTACCCTTAAGTAGACTTTTTA
>RYZW01000096.1:160371-173259 GCA_004367215.1 Colletotrichum trifolii | reverse complement strand
TTTACTAATTATTATTATTAAAAAATAAATTATTTATATTTTATTATTTACTTTTCCTTTAGTACTTTACCTAAATACTTATAATTACCTACTATTTAGAATATTATTTTACTAAGTACCTATAAATACTTATAAGTAATACTTTAGGTACCTATAGCTTTATAGACTATTTAGGTTAGACCTATAGGTAAAGCTTTTACCTAACCTATCATCTAGGTAACCCGTAGGTACCTATAGGGTAGGTAATTATAAGCCTAAGGATACTCAAGGTACGATGCTCAAGGTACGATACTCAAGACGCCGTGTATTGCATTGGCGAACGCACCATCTATGGAAATTACTGCTACAAAAGAAGAAGAAAGGCGGGCAGAGATGGAATGGAACACTTAGCTTGGAACCCGAAGTTGAAGCTGAGCCAGCAGTTCAACCGATATACGCCGTCTCTCAGACCGAATCCGACTTCTTCCCCGACGTGTTCCTCGTTTCTGCGCCGTAAACGACTATGCAGCAGACCGCTGCCCCCGAAATCGCGACCAAGAGAGCACTCACTGTCGAGAACCAGCCGACCCCGATGCTCTGCACCCCGGGCAGGCAAGCCGCCGTCGCGACGGCCGCGAACGTGTACCGCATAAAGTAGTTGCCGGCTGGCGTTTGCGTCCCAGTCAGTCCCGAAAACCAGACGACACACGAGAAAAAGATGTGCAGAGACAGAGGAAAACTCACCCATGACCTCGGCCGCCCTCTCGCGAAAGACGTCCAGGCAGTAGCTGTTGAGACACGGGAAGCAAATCATCTGCGCGAGGCCCTGCACGAACATGCAGACGACGGGGAGCGGGATCCCGCCCTTGGCCCGGTCGATGGCCCAGCCGTAGACGACGGCGCTGCCGGGGATGACGAGCCCCATGGCGACGAAGGAGCTCCGGAGGCGGTCCTCGGGCACGCGCTTGTCGCGCCTCGCGATCCACTTCTTGACCGTGTGGTCTGCGTACCGGCCGCCGAAAAAGGTTCCGGCAATGTACCCGGCCCCGGGGGCCAGGAAGAAGAAGCCGGACTGCAGGGGGGAGGTGAGGTCGAACCGCGGGTTGATGACGTAGCGGACCGGTGTCAGGAGAACCTGCATGTTCCAGAGGATCGAGGACGCGGCGATGCCCTGTGAGCGAGAGTCAGCAAAGGGTGAACGAGAAGAAGGTCTCTTACCGCTGCGTCGGCCACGGGGCCGCGCTCTGTGGATCGTCTAACATGATCAAGAGTCACAAGTCAAGGCCGTGTTCGATGTCGAGATGACTTCACAAAGAGATGGTAAGGGAGGGAGACATACCACGATGAGAATCTTGGGATAGCGGAATAAGGCGAGGACTCGAAAGGGGTTGGCCCATTCCCAGAGTTGTGCCATCTTCTCCTTGGTCGAGAGGCCCTTCAGCTCCTCGGACCACTTCCCATGGCTCGTTTTCGGGAGGAAAAAGACGGACAGAATCATGGCGACTCCTCCCAGACCGCCCTGGAACCAGAACAGGGACGGCCACGTCGAGAATGTCACAATCACGCCGCCCAGAAACGGACCAAAGGCCGGTCCGATGAGCGTCCCCCCGAGGAACCAACCCAGGGCGGTGCCTCTCTCGGTCGGGCGGTAAATGTCGCTGAGACAACTCGAACCGACGACGAGGAAACAACTCCCAGCAAAGGCCGTGATGGACCGGAAGATGAAGAAGGCTGCCAGGTTGGGTGCGACTCCCGTAGCCAGCGAGAAGGCGCAGAACAGTACGGCTGACGAGACAAAGGTCTACCAGGTTTAGTCCATCGGTTCACACGACACAGAGAACGAGGGAGCTCCAAATACACGGGCAACCCCCCCCCCGAGACGGACGACTACTGTACAAGACGGCGCGCGACACAGAGGTGGCTGTTTTGCTTACCCATTTTCTCCCATACACCTGGCTCAGCGGACCCCAGAACAGCGTCCCGATGCCCATGAGCAGCAGGAACAGCGCGTTGGAGTAGTTTACGACGGTCCCGGTCGCGTGGAACGCCGCCGCGACCTCGGGCAGGGCCGACAGCACGAGCAGGGCCGCGAGGTTGATGCCGAGGCCGCCGAAAGACACGATGGCGGTGATGAGGGCCTTGCGTCTCGGGGTGAACTTTGCGTACGCCGTCTCGTCTTCGCGCAAGGAGAACGGTCGGCTGGGCGTCTGGGCGACTATGTTGACGCCCTTTTCGGCGTTGGACGTTCTCAGGGCGAGCATCAACCCGGGCCCCCAGTGTCTGACGGTTGAAGACCTCCTGGCTCACGGGGTGAAGGAGCCTCCGAGCGACGAGCAAGGATCGCAGATGATACGGGCCTAAATATCCCAGCTGCACTCGAAATACCCCTTCCTCGAGCCCGGAGAGCTCTGGAAGCTGCACAAGGAGCGTGTGGCATTGTCATCAACGCCGCCGGCAGCTCTCACAAAGTCCGAGAGGTTCGGTGTCTTCAAGCTGTTTCTGGTCTATGCCATGGGCGCAACACTGGTTCAGTTGACCCAGCGAGGGCCCAGCTTCTCGCCAGAAGTAAGTAGAGCCATTGCTATAACTTGCAAATGTCCTGACAGACGGACAGTCACTCTACGTGACAGCTCTTCAGCACATCTCGGCAGCGCGAGAATCACGAACGGTGCAAAACATCGAAGCCATGACGCTCCTGGTGGTGTTCCACCTCCGTTCGACATCCAGCCACGGGCTGTGGTACATGATCGGCCTGGCGATGAGGACGTCCGTCGATCTCGGGTTGCACCGAGCAGCCCACGAGCGAGGTCTGCCCGAAGCAGTTGTCCAACGACGCAGGCGGCTGTTCTGGTCTGTCTACTCCCTCGAGAGAACCATTGCCATCTCCCTCGGCAGGCCCCTCAGCATCGCAAACAGCCAAATCGACGTGGAGCTCCCTCACACCGCCATCGACTCTAACCCCTCAGCTGCCGTGACAAAGGGAAACGATATCGCATTGGCCGTCGTGCTGTTCAAGCTCCGCCGGATAGAGTCCCAGATCCATCAGTCCATCTACCGCATGGACAAACCCCTCGACGCCCTCCGCTCAAAGGTCGATCGGCTATACCAGCAACTCCGAGAGTGGCGGCTGGAACTCTCCCATTTGATGCCGACGACGCACCCGGACATCAACTACGCCCTGCTCCTGTATAACCGCGCACTGCGGCTCCTCGTCCAACCCTTCCTCCCCATCCTGCAGCCGTCGGATCCGTACTACAACCTGTGCATGCGTGCTGCCGGGGACACCTGCCAGTCGCACAAAAGACTGCACCAAACGCTCGACTACGGGCACAGTTTCATATCCGTACAGACAGTCTTCGTCTCCGGCGTCACCCTGCTCTACGGACTCTGGACGCAGGGCCACAATCTCTGGTCCGTGGCCCTGTCCAACGACATCAGGGCGTGTTCGCTGGTGCTCTTCGTCATGGGCGAGAGGGCGCCGTGGGTGCGCAAGTACCGCGACGCGTTCGAGGTGCTCGTCAGCGCCGCCATGGAGAAGCTCCAGGACGGGGAGTCTGGGCTGGCGGAGATGGCCTCGGCGCGGGTACGGGCCGAGAGGCGGCCCGAACGTGGCGGAAGACGAGATGGCCAGGCCGCAAGCGGTGGCTGTGCGGGTTCGATGCCCGAGGAAGCATTTGATCAGTTCCAGAGGGCGCCGGGAGAGAACGGGACGGGGGTAGGGGACTTTGATGGAGCTTGGCCCATGGTTGCAGAGCTGGCGAACTGGATCGACCAGGACGCGGGCAGTCCGGTGTGGATGCCCAACTTTGAGCAGTTGCAGAGCCTTTCGGGAACGTGGAACGATTGATTCATGCTAGGTTGACCGCGGGAAGAATCAAGAGCAAGGGTTTTGTTCATACCACGTACTCTGGCGAAGAGAATGCCCTCCTCATACGCGCGAAACGAAACATGATCAGTTCAATGAGAATAACGGCCTGTAAGTAGTATTGTCCGGAACTCATGGGGAACACGTCGTTATTCAGAGCCTTTAACAATACATGGCATTTCCTTATCGTCAAGGACGTATCTACGCGCACCATCATACAACTCGTCGTCCAGGACCATGGTTGATAAGACTTGAACGAATCTCTACATCGATCTGACTGGAATACACCCTCTCTGATATCCTCCGCTCCCCATATCCATCCCACGTCAGACCCCGACCACCAGATAGGCGGGCCTCCGACGAGACAAGCGTCGGCTTCGGATGCTCCGACACGGATGGCGACCATGTGGAGACGATGGCTTCAAATCTTGCCGAAGCCCCCCTGTCGACCATGACGCGCCCATATCCTCATGGGCTGCTCCACGCGCCTCTGGAATTTTTCTTGGCCGAAGACGGTTCCGAGTGGAGGGCCGATGGGCCAATCTCACGCCCACAGTCGACCGGCCTTGGCACGCCGGTCGCTTGGGGAGGGTATCCGCACTCTCAAATGTCGGACAGCCGAAATTTTCTCTCCGTCGACTCGAACCGTTGAACGTGGTTTCAGTGATACAGTGGTCCTTTTGTATCTCATTTACAGACTGAAGCGCTAGACCTTGCTATTCTATCTCATGTCATATTCACCCGTCAACCTCATCCTCATCGACCGTCGACAAGGGGTGCAGCCATGAGGGTGAGGGGCGACCTCGAAACGACAAAGGCCGAAAAGGCCCTCTACGACCAGACCAACATCCTGCCGTTCAGGAAACTCATGGTCGTCTTCGCAACGCTGGCCGTCACCCTGCTCATCTCCTTCATCGACCAGAACGGCATCAGCGTCACGCTGCCAACCATGGCCGCGGACCTCGACGCCGAGGCCACCATTTCGTGGGCGGGCACGTCGTCGCTCATCGCCAACACGACCTTTCAGATGCTGTACGGGCGCTTCTCGGACATTTTTGGACGCAAGGCCGTCTTCCTGAGCGCCATCGGGCTGCTGGCCGTTGCGGATCTCCTCTGCGGCCTCTCGCAGAACGCGGCCATGTTTTATGTTTTCCGGGGGATTGCCGGAATCGGGGGCGGTGGCATCTCGAACCTGGCCATGATCATCGTCTCGGACGTTGTGACTCTCGAGCAGAGGGGCAAGTACCAGGGCGTCATCGGGTCCATGATTGGGTTGGGAAACGTCCTCGGGCCGTTCCTCGCGGCTGCGTTTGTGCAGAGGGCGTCCTGGAGAGCATTCTTCTACATGCTATCTCCCCTCGGGGTCGCTGTTGGCGTCGTATCGTACTTTTTTCTGCCTTCGAAACCTGCAGACGAGAGTTTCGGGAGCAGTATCAACAAGATTGACTACGCCGGCTCTTTCAGCTCGTCAGTTGCCGTAATCTTTCTGCTGATTCCCATTTCTGGAGGTGCGTTGAGTCCAGTTTGAGCGAAAGCCGTTGAGTTGTGTGGACTGAACAGTTTCCAGGCGGCGCTTACTTCCCGTGGGACTCTGCCATGGTCATCAGCATGCTGGTCATTGGCGCCCTGGCCCTCGTATCCTTCATCATTGTCGAGTGGAAGTTTGCCAAGCTGCCAATGATGCCGAGTTGGTGTTGCTACGTTCCCAGCCTTGAAGTCTGACTGACGTTGCAACAGTGCAGATATTCAAAAACAAGGCCGTCACGGTCATGCTGACGCAGAGCTTCTTGTTCGGAGCCGTCTACCAGTCATACCTGTACTACATCCCGCTCTACCTTCAAAACGCCCACCAGTATTCGGTGTTGCACTCGGCCGCCATCTACGTGGGACTGGTCGTGTGCCAGGCCGTCTTTTCCATCCTGTCTGGCCAGTACATCTCGCGGACCAAGCGGTACGGCGAAGTCATCTGGGCCGGCTTCGGCTTCTGGACGTTGTAAGTGACATCTGGCGTTCTTGTTCCGGGTTGCGAGAACACATCAGACAACTAACTCGTTGGACAGAGGAGCCGGTCTCACTCTGATATACGACCGCAACACCCAGCCGGGAATCATCGTCATGCCTTTAATCATCATCGGCATCGGAGTCGGTTTCATCTTCCAGCCGACCCTCGTCGCCATGCAATCGCACTCGGTCAAGTCCCGCAGAGCCGTCATCACCTCGAACCGCAACTTCTTCCGCTGCGCGGGCGGCGCCTGCGGGCTGGCCGTCTCGGCCGCCGTTCTCCAGGCAACGCTGCGGGCGAACCTGCCGGCCGAGTTCAGGTCGCTGGCGAGCAGCACCTACGCGATCCCGCAGCTGAGCCCGCAGGACATGTCGACGGTGCTGGACGCCTACATGGCGGCCAGCCGGGCCGTCTTCATCCTGCAGATACCCCTGGTTGGGCTCTGCTTCGTCGGGTGCGTCTTCGTCAAAGATCGGGGACTGGAGCCCATCGACGATGCGCTGGCGGAGCAAGTTTCGAGCGACAGTCGAGACGAGGAGGGAGGGGGGACGAACCGCGGTGGAGCGTCGGCCGCCTGAGCACAGAGGTTGTGCATTATTAGAAGCGGACGGGGTCATGAGGATTGATGTTTTATAATGACGAAACGCATACATGGACGGCATAGATGGGTAGAGATATAGCTAGCGTTGAATATGTGATCGAATTGGTTATCGATTCACATTAGCAATGAGCTCTGCGCAGAGAGTCATGAAACTGGCCACCATGGGCTCGGTCAGAATCGCCTGATTGGACACAGGGACCGAGGGCTTGGCCACGGAATATACTGCGTGTGTTGTGCCATCAGGTTCTTCCACAAACGAGACAGTAGACACTGGCAACTCGTTAAAGTGGCACCAGTGGCAGGCCAACACCCCGAGACCAGTTCGTGAGAGAATCCACAGAGCCAACATGAGGGGTAACGAGCCCGGAAAAGCGCATCAAGTGACCACCAGGTACGACACGGACACAACCCCGAGACCGTTGGTGCCGCGGACCGGTCAGGGAGAGGAGGACTGTGGGGATCGTAGGATCGCTTCTCCACTCCATAGACGAGTCCTCCCGCCCGGTGGCTCGATGAGCTTTACCTGCCATCGTGGGGGTCACACGTCTGGGCCGTGGGGGCAACACCTGTCTTGGGCGGAGGTTCCGTGGAGTGACGGGGTCACGATATACGTCCCCGGACGCGGAGGTGGATGGATCGTGGTGTGCCTCCTCTTCGTCCGTGTTACAATGGTCAAAGTCGACTCGAGGCCTGGTTAAGAATGCGACGTGCGAGCCCCGGATCGCCTCCAGATGGTTCCCCAGACAAAATCTCTACTCTGATTCTTAGATCTCCGAGCATCAGGGTCACCCTTGTTCCTCCAAGCCGCATCCACCCACACACCACACACCACACCACACACCACACACCACACACCGCCCACCACACACCACACATCATGGCCAAGATCAAGTCTGTGCGGTATTACCGCGTGAAGCCTCGCTGGCTCATGGTCAAGATGACCGACGAGAATGGCGAGCACGGCTGGGGCGAGGCCACCCTCGAGGGCCACGACCTGGCTGTTGAGGGCACACTTGAGGAGATGATTCCCAGAATAGTCGGTCTGGAAGCAAAGTGAGCACACACCCCCCTTGCGCCCAGTGCCTGGCAAACAATACTGACTGACCCAAAACTGTCAGCAACATCGAGCACATCTGGCAGCTGTTCTGGAGACACGGCTTCTACCGCGGAGGCCCCGTCTTCATGTCGGCCATGTCTGGCATTGACATTGCGCTGTGGGACTTGAAGGGTAAGCCAGTCGACTTCAGAGTAGACTAACGTACGAGAGAGACTGCGTCGATGGCTGACCCTGAACCAGGACGCACCTTGAAGGTCCCAATCTACGAGCTTCTGGGTGGCCAAGTCCGCAACAAGGTCCAGGTCTACTGCTGGATCGGCGGTGACAGGCCGTCCGACGTCGAGGCTGCCGCGTGAGTCCCTCTCCCAAAATCAACCATCCCACACGTCTTTTACTGATTCCTCGACAGCAAGAAGCGCATCGCCCAGGGCCTGACGTGCGTCAAGATGAACGCGACAGAAGACGTCAACTGGGTCGACTCCCCCAAAGCCCTCGACGCCACCGTCGAGCGCCTCAGGCAGGTCAAGGCCCTCGGCCTCGACGTCGGCCTCGACTTCCACGGCCGCCTGCACAAGGCCATGGCCAAGCAGCTCGCCAGGGCCCTCGAGCCGCTGCAGCCCCTGTTCATCGAGGAGCCCCTCCTCTGCGAGCATCCCGAGGCCATCCGGCAGCTCTCGAACCAGACGACGATCCCCATCGCCTTTGGCGAGCGGCTGTACACGCGCTGGGACGTCAAGCGCTTCCTCGAGGACGCCAGCGTCGACATTCTCCAGCCCGACATTGCGCACGCGGGGGGCATTTCCGAGACGAAAAAGATTGCGACAATGGCCGAGGCGTACGACGTGGCCATCGCCCCCCACTGCCCCCTGGGTCCCGTCGCCTTTGCGGCGAGCGTGCACGTCGCGCTGTCGTCGCCCAACTTCTCCATCCTGGAGATGAGCCTGGGGATGCACTACAACACGGAAGCCGGCGACGTCGATCTGCTGACGTACCTGAAGAACCCGGCCGTGTTCGACATTGAGGAGGGGTACGTCAGGGCGCCGACGGGATACGGTCTCGGCATCGACATTGACGAGGACATGGTGGAGAGGATTGCCAGGGAGACCGAGCCGTGGCAGTGCAAGGTGTTTCACGGGCCCGATGGCAGCATCCGCGAGTGGTAGACTGTAGAGTGTCTCGAGATTTGTAGATGAAAGTAACTGTCGTTGTTGGTCTCCATGTTGGCAGAGCAGTCTTTGGTGACTTGCATCATCTTGTCTGGATCTGGATCGTGGGTGACGGTTTGAGCATCACTGGCAGACTTTGCTGCTGGGCAAGGATTCATCGAGGCAGAGGATAGCGAGGGCATGATATGGCTAGCAGAACCAATGCTGGTGAATACTTGAAAATTCCATCTCATCCAAGGCATGTCTAGATGTGAATATCGGGCTAACCTCCCACATGACAAGAAACAGGAATATTGCCAGCACATGATAGTTGTCTTTACGTTCAACAGCCATGACCCATCAAGGCTACCATTCACCACTACTGAGTTGATGATAGTCTGCCGAGAACGGTGTGACTACAGCTCGAGGGTCTAACCGAGACTATCACACATCAAGAACAACACGTCGACGTCACGACTCTCGACTCACCACAAGCAGCCCTACGCGCAGATTCACATCGTCACCATTTCATTAAACTCAACTTTTCCATCCCACGCTACATACACCCACGCGCTCACTGGCCCATCCAGCCCCCGTCCACGGTAAGCAGCTCTCCCGAAACGTACAGACTCCCCGCCCCCGCGAGGAACACCGTGGCCCCCTTGAAGTCGTCCGGGGCACCCCATCGGCCGGCCGGGATCCTCGCCAGGATGCCCGCCGCGCGCCCGGCGTCGTTGATGAGGGCCTCGTTCATGTCGGTGGCGACGTAGCCCGGCGCGACGGCGTTGACGTTGACCCCGCGGCCCGCCCACTCGTTGCTCAGCGCCTTGGTCAGCTGCGCGACGCCGCCTTTCGCCGCGGCGTACGCGGGCACCGTGATGCCGCCCCTGGAAGCTGACGAGCGACGCCACGTTGATGATGCTGCCGCGGTGAACGGTGGCGGTGGCGGCGGCGGTGGCGGGGTTGGGTGCGCGCGTGAGCATGTAGGCGCCCACGTCGCGGCAGAGCGTCCACACCGTCCCGAGGTTGACCTGCAGCACCTCGTCCCAGTCGCCCATGGGGAACTGGTGCGCCGGGTGTCTGCGCTGGATGCCGGCGCAGGTGACGAGGATGCTGACGTCGTGGCCGTCCTGTAGGATACGCGGCGTGAGGCCCTCGACCTGCTCTTGGTCGGAGAGGTCTGCCGTGTAGATGGTGGCCTTCCTGCCGAGGGCCTCGATCTGCCTCTTGGTGTCTGTGTTGCTCTCGTCTCTCTGCCACGTGTTAGTCGAGCTGGCATCTAGTACCCCGAGCTTGGAGCTGGTAGTATCTACTTGGATGAGGATCATGTCTGATCCGGCCTCGGCCAGAGACAGGGCCATGGCCTGGCCGATGCCACGCGTGCCTCCGGTGACGACGGCCGTTCGGCCCTCCAACGAGAAGAGCTTTTCGAAAATGTTTGACATGATGGAGTTCCAGTACGATGCTGTCAAGAGTCCCTGCTTGACTTCTTCACAGTCACTTCAACTACGCCTTTGGTTCATATCCCCGTCAAGACGAGGTCCTTACCTAGACCCGAACACCCACATCTGAGAAGCCCCCAAGCTCGACATCACGTAGACGGACCCCCACGATCCGTCCGCCGTACCCCACCCAGCCCACCGTCTACTCCATCCGACCATCGGCTGGAACCAGGCCTGCGTGGAGTGGAACTGGGCTTGTCCGTGTCATCGCACGTGTGATGGATCTAGTCAGAAGTCGGTCGTCCTTTTCCACGGGGAACCTGCGGGGAAACGTGCCTTGGACAAGAGTGTGGGTGGACACGCAGCAGACGCATCAGACCACTTCCGGTCAACCCCTCTCCGCCTCGCCGACGGTGTCGTGAGCTGGCGGCCGACGCGTCTTCTCCCCACACGAGATACGGGGTCCTTGTGGGGGTCAAACCCCGTGGCATCGGCCCCGCAGAGCCGCGTGGACGTCGGGCTGCTGCGGTAGAGAGGCGAGGCGACGGGGTGCTCGCGTGGGGGTCAGCTTGCGGTCATGGTTTTGTGGTCATGAGTCGTTGGAGTCTTTGTGGAGGTTGCCGGGTATAGACCGGTTGAGAGGAAAGATGGTCAAGTGGCACGGAAGAGGATCTGACGCCACTCCATGTGTCTGTCGGTAGATGCGAGTGAGTAGTGTTGGAAGCACGGTAGCTTGAGCAACGGGTGTGTTTTTGTTTCGGTGCATCTTGGACCGTTGAGTACCGGAGACAACATCATGATGGGCAGGTTGGACATGAGCAGTAGATGGTTCAAGGTGCTGCAATGGCATCATTGGTTGAGCAGACTCTGGCTGGGAGTGTTGACTTGATCGATGATAGACAGACAACCAGAACTGCCACGACAGCCTTCGTCACCACGAAACTGTTCCTAGACGACGAGACGGCAAACAAAGATGGAAACAACTGATGAAATTCGCCATGATGTGATTAAACCGGCCAAACATCATCACACCTGCTGCTGCAGACTCCTCTCCACCTCAACCAGCTCCGAGAAGCCGCCCACCTGCTTCGCGAGCGCCTCGCCCTCGAGCAGAGCACACGGCTTCCGCGGCCGGCCTCCGTACCCGTAGTACTCCTGCAGCGCAGCCTTGACGGAGACGAAGCCGCCCTGGATGGCGGCCCAGTCCCCCCTCGCAACAACGGCCTGCAGCTCCCTGGCCTCGGCCAGCTTGCCCTCCTCCCAGAGCCTCATCAGCCTCGCGCACGCCAGCGGCGCAATGTTGCCCGTGCCGCCAATGACGCCGTGGCCGCCGACAACCAGCGTCTGCAGCGTAAAGTCGACGCTGCCGCCAAACGTGCGGAAGGGAACATCAGAGTCACCGCCGCCGCCGCCGCCGCCGCCCTTGCTGGGCGCCGTGGCGGCCGCTATCCTCGCGAGCTTGCCCGTGTTGCCGCACGTGAGCTTCACGCCGACAATGTTGGGGTGCGCGGCCAGGGCGACGACCGTGTCCGAGGAGAGATCGAGACCGCTGCAGGCGCCGGGGTAGTTGTAGACGAGCAGCGGCACGGGGCTGGCGTCGGCGACGTCGCGCAAGTGCCGGACGACGTGGTCCGCGGACAGCAGGCCGCCGTAGTAGGCGGGCGGCAGGACGAGGGCGTAGTCCCCGCCCGAGGCGGCCGCCTCCCTGCAGAGCCGGACGGTTTCGCGCGTGGACTGGGCGCCGCAGCCGACGATGAGGGGCAGGCGGGCGAAGCCGGCCGAGGTGAGGGCCGCCCGGGTCGTCTGGTTGATGAGTTTGCGCTCGTCGTGGTCGAGGTGGACGGCCTCGCCGTTGGAGCCGTGGGTGACGATGCCGGCGACGCCCGACTTGGCGAGGCGGACGGCGTGGGAGGCCGTCGTCTCCGTGTCGACCGAGTCGTCTGGGCGGAAGAAGGCGACTGTCGGGACGTACAGGCCGGGGGTCAGGGCCGGTCTCGACGAGGAAGGGCCGGTGCCGTTTCCGTTTTGATGTGTGGAGTTGCCGTTGGCCGAGGGAGACATGACGGGATGGTTCTGGATGGCCATGGGACGATGAAGGGAGGTAATTGGTGTGTGGTAGGTGTTGAAGATGGCCGACGATGTAGGAACTCAGGAATAAGATCAAGACACGAGTTATTAGCAACGTATCTATGGTTTTTGTTGTAAAAGAGCAGTATTCCGGGAGACAAGGAGAAGAAATAAAGAACAAAAGTGACAGTGACAGACGATGAATAAAACATGGTCTGAATGTTGTCGTTTGCCTCTTGACAGGACGTCCAAGTCACGCGCACACAAACCGTCGACGACGTAGCACAAACACATTCATTCTAGTCTGGTTTAGCCAAACGAATAGTCATTGACCCCAGAGACCCCCACGTCCGGCACCTTTGCAAGCGGCGTCTCCTCTTGGTCTCGTCTTGGTCTCCTCTTGGTCCCGGTCTGATCCTGGTCCTGGTCCCGTCCATCATCCGAGGCGAGGCACAAGAAGGGGATGCCACCGTGGCCACCTAGTCCCCCACAGATCCGAGGGACACCCAGAGACTGTCGGGGTCCATCCCGCGGCGGGTCTTCTCCTCGAGGGCATCGACGGCCCCGAATATTGCTCTGTGCTATGCATCCGTATGAGCACCTTGTACACGTACTTGTAGAGCGTTTGTACGCCCTTGGCCGCACCCCGGACTCGGCGTCGTGCATTCATCAGTCGACACGGTGACATGCGCTGTGGAAACCGGCGTGGTTCTCGTCCCCCCCCCCCCCC
>RYZW01000096.1:147899-160362 GCA_004367215.1 Colletotrichum trifolii | reverse complement strand
CCCCCCCCCGCGCGGACGCGACTCGCTGAAATCGTCGCTGGGGCTTTTGGTCGACGGCGACTTGGCCATGTCGAGTGACGCGCATTCTTACACGGTATTATGGAGCCTTCGTGACTATACTGTAGTTCTCCGTAGCGTATCCGTACATGGTGTACTCTGTGCTCCATATTCTTTTCCTTTTCTCGTGGGGGGCCTTTTCTTATTCCTTCAACGCGTCGAGTGGCCATGAGAGACACCGATTTCCCAAGGCGGCAATAATCTCGTCCATTTCTACCGCTTCTTCCTCCGCCTCCCGCTAGTACGATCGCCGTCTGGCGGCCAGATCATTACTCAAAGAGGTGGACAAGATGGACCTTGACATCCATGCCGGTCATGTTCGGTAACAAGCAGACCAACCCAGCAACCGACCGGGCTCCCTCTCACCGATGACCAGATGTGAGACATGGAGATTTACTATGCTGCTGCTCATGCTGCTCATCCCGCGAAAGGGCTGTCTTTCCGGTTTCTCGGGCTCCCACATAGCTTGGACATGCGGAAAAAGAACCCGATTCTGCTGCTCCCCTCCCTCGGCCTGCTCCAATCGGGGATTATCATCAGCTACCTGATTAGCGCTTCGTTGTCTTCTCCTTGCATCGAGTGGGCTCCTCCGACCGCGGCCGCAGACGAGGCACAGCATCTCTGCCATGTATACCTGCGTCGGAGTAATGCCTGCGTCATCATGGCAGCACGCACGTCTGACGGAGAGGACTACTGCAGTCTGCGTGGCCCAAAGTCTCTACCGATGACCGAGTACCTGCTCGACTGACCCTTTCGCAAAAGTGCCTGGCCTCCCGAGGTTCCAACGGGGGCGAGCGTCTCCTCCCTCTCCCCTCTCATCCTCCTCGCGAGGTCTAGAACCGGTCTCGACATGTTCCCGTCACGGTACATGAGTCCGGCCAATCGCTACGACCTAGCTCGCCCGCCGCTTTGCGACATGACCAATGGAATTACGTAACTGAGGGCGCTCGCCGTTTGCTCGAGCGAGTGTCTATAAGTCGCTCGTGGATTCGTATACGTCGAGATGTGGACCGTCAGGCAGTCTTGTTACCACGAGTTTGTTACCACGAGTTTGTTACCACGAGTTTGTCGGGTTTCGGTTCATTTCGTCGCATAGTCATTGGACACACTTCACCTTGTCCACTTTTGTTGCATACTCTTTGGCAATCCTCAGCGCGTTTGTTGGCATCGCGGAGCTCATATTGCTTGCCATGCCCCTCCCCGCCATCTAGGTGAGTGATGGGAGATGAACGGGAGACTGCAGATATCACGCTCCAGCTGCTGGCCAAGGCGGGCGAGATCAAGTTGAAGGAACAAGGCACCACCATCACCATGCCGTCCACGACGCTGGCGTCCCGACTGCGGTCTGGGAATAGCGCAGCCACGGCTGTTCATGCCAACCCTACTCCTCAGCCAAACCTGAGCAATCGAAAGGATGGATCGACTTGGCTGTCTCGCCACGACGACGGACCCGAGGGCAGGGGTCGTCAGAAGAACATGACCGAAGCTTCCCTCACGGGCGGAATAGAGGCGAGCCATGGCTCTCGGGAGCAACCTGTACCGCCACAAACATCACCGACAGATGACGTACGAAAGCTGGGACCCCTGCCCGTACGGAGATGTTGGGTAGCGAGGCCGGGGCTTCCACCGCCAGATATCTCGCGACGTTCTGTTCTCGAAGCCGTGATGCTCCACGAAAGGGGCCAAGTCCAGCCGCCAGACCAGCGGTGCACAAAGTGCCGCAGAGGCGAAGGCTTCACGCCGGAATGCGTAAAATTAGCCGGCATCAGCAACGACGCCTGCAGCAACTGTCTCATGGCCCGCGCGAACCCCCGCGGATCGGATCCGGCGACGGCGGCAGCACCCCGACCGACCCGGAGCTACTCGGCCGAACGCCGATCCATCTCCGCCGCCATCCCCCCATCCATCCCGAAAGAAGACCTGATTGCCGTCTGGAACCTCATCGCGGGCGTCATCTCGGCGCAACCGCAGGACTGCGTCACCCCCGACGAAGACGACGCCGACGGGACGGATATGCCGGGCAAGAGGATCGAAGACGCGGCGCGACTTGTGGCGAGATCGGCTGATGAATGGGGCCATACCGTCGAGGAAGAAGGGCCGGGGTCTGCAGAGAGGCCAACGTCGGCGGCAGAACGAAGCCGGCTCGCCAGGCAGGCGTCGCGGATTCGAGAAACGGCGCTGCAGATTGCAAACTGCGCGCGGGACTGGGGCGAGAAGCTCCAAAAGAAGCCATCGACGTCTCGGCTCCGGAGTTGACATGGCAAATGGCCGTGGGGGGGCTCACACCGTGGTTTGCTGTTATGATTAATCCAGGTAATTAAAAGCCCGGCATGAATGCATGATTCCTCGTCGAGTGAAGCCCCCGCGTCGGACTCGGAGGTGCTAGTGGTGATGGTGGCATGAAGCGACGAGGCGTTTGGCCATTTACATAGCTCACATCCGCTGGTAGCGTTGGATGGCGTGGCAAGGGTAGCAATCGTGTCACGTCTTCTGTCGAGCCAGTGCCGTTAGAGAATCCCTGGGTAGTGTAACATCTTTTCGTTGATCTTCAAGCACGCCGACAAGACGAATCTCAGCGTCACTCCGAGCTCCAATCACGATTGTCTTCATCACTCCAGGTTGTCACCCCCGCCCTCAGCTTGGGGATGGAAGATGACCGAGGAGTGAGGGGAAATCCAGCAGCCAGCGCCATCGTTTGCCTTGGCCCCTTGACCACGTCGGACACGACTCCGAGCTGATTCTCCCCAGGCCACATGTGACCCCCACGCAACCCCCATCACCATGTGCCACACACACACACACAATATTCAGCACAATGTTCCGCCAGAGCAAGCGAGTTCTGTCTCCTTTCTCGGAAGAAGAGGCACTCGGGTTCCCCAGGAAGCTTGGCATACCACTTGGCAGCGCACCAAAGGTCGGGGAAAGGCGCGTCTCTCGACGGAGCAAGGGGACTTGTCCGGTGCTGACCTGCCACACCCAACAGCTTATCCGACGAACCCGTGTACAAATACAGAGTAAAAGGTTGGGTGTGAGGGGTTTACCGAGAGCTTAAGCAAACGGGAAAGTCGTTGAGCTCACTATCCGGTCGTGACGAGTGCTTCTCCGACGACATCACAACCAGCTCGGTTGATGCTCCACACCGCTCCAGCCACGATGACTACCGACAAGCAGATTGACGTTCTTCTCTACGGACTGGGCGCGTGAGTCGACATGTCAGTGAATATGTGAAGCATTACTGACATGTTACTGCCAGAATCGGCTCATTCTATGCCTTTATTCTCAGCAGATCCCCCGCGGTCAGGTTGACGGTGGTTGCAAGGTCAAACTACGATGCCGTCAAGGCAAACGGCATCCTTTTGACCAGTGAAAACCACGGAAAGCACACCGTCAAACCGTACAGAGGTGTGTATTCTGTCTCTTCCTCCCACCATCTCGGCATACTTTTCGGCCCAAACACACCCTCTAACGCGAGACAGTCGTAAAAAGCGCCGCGGAAGCCGAGTCCACGTTTGACTACGTTGTCTGCGCGCACAAGGCCATCACACAGGATGCTGTTCCCGCCCAAATAGCGCCCGCCGTGGACGAGACGAGGTCCACGATTGTCATTATCCAAAACGGCGTCGGCAACGAGGTGCCCTTCCGCAGCGCGTTCCCCCACGCAACCATCATCTCCTGTGTCGTACGTCACCGTTCAGTCCATGGACCTTTATGATATTATCCCGGGCTGCCAAGTCGTAAATGCTGACCTGTGCCCGTAGACCTGGACCGGAGCTGCCCAGCCCACGCCCGGCAACGTCACGCACACAAAGTCCGAGGACATGCAAATCGGACTTTACCCCAACGAGGGCGACGAGGCCGTGGAGAGGCAGAGGTTGGACGAGTTTGCTTCCCTCTTGACAAAAGGCGAGACCGTCTTCCAGGTGGTGCCCGACATCCAGGTCCAGCGCTGGGAAAAGGTCGTGTGGAACGCCGCCTGGAACTCTCTCACGACGCTGACCCTGCTCGACACCCATTCATGGCTGAGCTCGTCGCCGGACGCCACGCCGCTGACCCGTCGTCTCATGACGGACGTCATTGACGTGGCCAAGGCTTGCGAGGTGCCCGTCGACTACGACCTGGTCGACAGGCTCATCAACAAGATCCTCGCCATGCACCCCATCGGCAGCAGCATGCAGAACGACTACAAGGCGGGGAGGCCGATGGAGGTTGACATCATTCTCGGGTACCCGTACAGGAAGGGCAAGGAGCTGGGCATCCCGACGCCGACGTTGGACACCATTTACGTGATCCTGACGGGCACCAATCTCGGGCTTCTCAGAGAGAACGGCCAAGCTTGACGTTGGTTCTCAGTGGAGGATGGATATGAGATGAGCATCAGACCATGTGAGGACCAACAGACCATGCCAGATGTCCTGTGACGCAGAACAAGTTCTCACCGAGCCTCTAGGTGGGGAACGACTCCCATCTTCCAGGACGCGGCCAGAACCCCGAGACACGTGGACGAGGTCGGTCCACGTCGGGCATGGCAACGTTCCGGTTCACCGCACATAAGGCGGCCTGGACAGACATACTGTAGTATACATACGGAGACGTTAGAGTAGCAATATCGTCACTCCCCACCGGCCGAGACCAAATAGGGTCGAGGGCTGAGGGGAAAAGCCCGGCTGGTCCCGTCCACGTCCGGCTTTCTTCTTGACATGTTTCGGCCCTTGTCGTGAACTGACTAGCGTAGCTCCGAAGAGACGAGGGGAAAATCCAACCCCCCATGGGGAAAACCCACAAGTGCCCCTGGCCGCTCAGCTCACCATTGGACCGTTTCCCTTGTTGCACGGCATGGGTATAATATATGCCAAGTAATGTGACCTTTTCGCTGGATGACGACGTGTTCGTCTTTCGGCGTGTTACCCTGAGCCCCAACTGCCAACGGCGAGTGTCTGCAACCGCATACGATCGATGGCACATCTGATAACACCTAGGGGACCAGAAGAACACTATAAGAAGCAATGGGATCGTCGTCGTCGCAGTGGGAGGGTTCCCTTGGGGACTTTCAGGAACAGGAACCTCTTCTCTCGTCCTCGCAGCACCAGCAGACGACCTCCCCCTCCTCCTCGACGACGACCATGGACCCCGTCACCAAGACAGGCGACGAACAGACGTCCCAGCACCGCACCGAAGATGTCGACCAGATGAAGCACGCTGGGCAGAACAACGCCCGGGGCGCCGACCGCGCGGCAAACCTCATCGGAGACCAGCAGATTGAGCTCACAGAAGAGGACGTGAGTCCTACCACCCAAGCCACCCAAGACCACATGTTTTGAAGTCACATTCCCACTGACCAGACGCCCATCAGAACATCCGCATCCGCCGCAAGACAGACAGGCGCATCCTCACCATCCTCGTCTGGGTCTACTTCCTCCAGATCCTCGACAAGTCCGTCCTGGGCTACGGCGCCATCTTCGGCCTCCGCGAGGACTGCAACCTCACCGGCAACCAGTACTCCATGGTCAGCTCCATCTCCGCCATGGCCCAGCTGGCCTGGCAGCCCTTCTCGTCGTGGCTCATCGTCAAGGTGCCCCACCGCACCCTCATGACGACGCTCGTCCTCGGCTGGGGCGTCGCCCAGGTGTGCATGGCCGCGTGCCACAACTACGCCGGCCTGCTCGCCACCCGCTTCCTGCTGGGCCTCTTCGAGGCCGGCTGCCTGCCGCTCTTCTCCGTCATCACGTCGCAGTGGTACCGCCGCGCCGAGCAGCCCATGCGCGTCGCCTGCTGGTACGGCACCAACGGCCTGGCCACCATGTTCGCCGCCGCCGTGTCGTACGGCCTCGGCCAGATCCACGACGCCGCCGTGCACCCGTGGCAGGCCCTCTTCATCTTGGTCGGCCTCATGACCGTCCTGTCCGCGCCGCTCGTGTGGCTCTTCCTCGACGACGACATCCCCTCCGCGCGCTTCCTCACGGACCGGGAGAGGCTGCAGGCCATCGAGCGGCTGCGCGCGAACCAGACGGGCACCGGCAGCCGCGACTTCAAGTCGGCGCAGGTCGCCGAGGCCCTCGCCGAGCCCAAGAGCTGGCTCTTCATCGGCATGGCGCTGTGCCTCAACGTGACGGCCGCCGTGACAAACACCTTTGGCCCCATCGTCATCGCCGGCTTCGGCTTCGACAGCGAGCGGACGTCGCTGCTCAACATCCCCTTCGGCGCCGTCCAGCTCCTCGTCATCTTCCCCGCGTCCTACCTCGCGCACCGCTTCCACGTTAAGTCCGTCTTCCTCGCCGCGCTGCTCGCCCCCGTCCTGGCCGGCGCCATCATGCTCTACCTCCTCGACCGCGGCAGCACCCCGCCTCTGCTGGCGGCGTACTACATGCTCGCCTTCCTCTTCGGCGGGAACCCCCTCATCGTGTCGTGGATGATTTCCAACATTGCGGGCACGACCAAAAAGTCCGTCGTCATGTCCTTTTACAACGCCGGGTCCGCCGCCGGCAACATCGTCGGCCCGCTGCTCTTCGACGCGAGGGACGCCCCGCAGTACAGGCCCGGCCTGACCGCCGTCATGGGCATCACCTGCGCCCTGCTGGCCGTCATCGGCCTGCAGGCCGCCAACCTCTTCGTCCTCAACAGGCTCCAGGAGCGCAGGCGCGTGGCCGCCGGCAAGCCGAGGAAGATCCAGGACCTGAGCATGGAGCGGCACTACGTCGGGGCCCGGCAGGACGGCGAGGCGGGCGCCCCGCTGGGCGAGAATGCCTTTTTGGACCTGACGGACAGCAAGAATGATGAGTTTGTCTATGTTTACTAGACAGAGCCGGGCAGCTAGTTGCGTACATGTTGAAGTGGACAATTTCTGGAGGATTATTCTATCCAGCCCAGCTGCCACAATCTGTCATGTTGGATTCCAGCCCTAGTACAGACCAAGTGTACGGACAACGTTGAGGCGGTCGAATCCAATATTGCCCACACACTTTGAGGTTCGAGGGCACGAAATCTAGCGCCGTCCTTTCCAAGGTTTCGACCAGGGGGTCCAGGACCTCCTCCGGTGTGGTTTCCGCGCTTCTACGTGACAACTGACTCGCTGTTAATCATGACGGCACACTCTCTGATTGACAATAACGTGAGAGAGAGCCTCGAGTATTGCCTGTAGAGCCCTCGATGCCGTAGCCCCATGTCAAGATCTGCTGGGCTCGGATAGAAGGGCTAGACACGCCAGACGATTGAACCAGTATTTAAAGACGGAGGGAGAGAGAAACAGACAGAAGGAGGAAACGGCGGGTAAAGCAGCTGCATTGATGTGACCACCGAACTGGAGTTCGAAGCGGCAGATTGCACAATACCTCGGTGCGTACAGAATAGATTGCTATTTCGCAGTTGGTAGCCATCTTGAACGGAGTTGGGTGCAAAAGGCTTTCGTATCAGGGTGGCTAATTCCAGGCGTCTGATACATCGTGAGTTGAGTTTGTCTCCTGGATTCTCAACTCACGGGTCCTCCACCACACATATCAACACAAGACTCAAGTCGACGGGATATCTCGTATGAGCTGAGTGCGCCCAGACTATAAATACGGCAACTCCCAAGCAAAACCATGAAAAAAAGACTCCCGATTTGAAGCCACTGACGTGTACGCCTTCTAAAACGCGTCCAAGCTGGCACATGGAAACCCTCAAGCTCGGTGAAGCAGACTGAAAGCCTCACCCGGACTCCTGAATCAACTTGACCGTATTTTAAGAGTCCACGACATGTCGTTCTGCATCACCAGTCCCGGTCCAGCCGCTCAGTAACACCACTGACGTGCCAAACACCACCTCTCCCCACAATCCACAACTCATGCTCGCCAAAAGCAATATTCACAGCCAGGTTCTCCCCGCCACCGACGCGGATCGTACCCAGAGTGAGCCCGGTGTCGGGGTCGATGACATCAACACCGTCCCCAGCACCGACGAAGATCCAACCATTCCTCGACACCCGGATGCCGTCGTAAAAGTACGAAATCGGGTTTACTTGCGCCTTTTGCAAATCAGGGTCCGAGGTCGTGCCCTCGTGGGGCGCTTGCATGGCAGTCCGGTTGAAAAGGCCAGACAGAACAGCCACCGAGGGGTCCGTATAAGAGACGTACGCCCGGATCGACGGGGCATCATTGAAGGCGGCAGGTAGATTTGCCAAGAAGGCTTGGGCCAGCGAGGGCACCACCGACAGGTGGAAGAACATGGCTGCAGATCTCATCGTGGCAGCTCTTGGCGTTTGCCAGTCGTCGAACAACTTTGCGCGTTGCTCGGCAGGGCAGGATGAAGTCGATAAAGTTCGGACCCCAAAGCTTGGATACATGTACTCAAGAGCCAGCATCTTGATGGTATCGCTTCTCACGCTCTGGCAGACGGAGATATCCCGTCCAGTCAAGGGCGCCAAGTACCGAGACTGTCGTACTTCTGGCTGACTGTGATCCACCTCTCTTGTCTTGAGTCGTCGCCATGCTTTTTCATGCACCAAAACCTATGAGATGGAAGCGTATTGAATAACAGGGTGTAAAGGCTAAGCCTCAAGTCAAGGTGCACCAAAGTCGAAAAGACAAGATAACTTGGAGCAACCAAGCATATAATTGAAATTAAACCTGTTTTCTTATTCTTGGCCAGATGAAAAGCTTTGGCATCCTCCCTCACAGGTCTGGCTGGAAGTATAAGTGAACAGCTTTTAGACAACGTCAAAGTCACCTCGCGCTTCTTCGTGATGAAATGGAGCAACGGAACAAACGCAATCGAAGCGTAAAGATATCATGACGTAATGACCCCTCTTACGTCCACTTGTTGGTAACCCGCTCACCGAGAGACGAGGCCTTTTGCGGCCTATCAGACTCGTATAGAATCGTCCCCCCCACCTTGGCATTGCAAGAGGTGACCTCGCGTCAATCTCGCGGTCGCGAGAAGTGGAATTAATCAGCGCCGAAACCGCTGGATTCAAGACATTACCTAATACTCAACTTGACCATCTCGCAGTTAAAACAACCACTTGAATCACCCAACGACTCGGTAACACCACAAGTCACAACAACAACAACAACAGTCAGACCATACGGTTTTCTTCTTCATCCCTTGCAATCATGGCCAGAATCTTCATTACCGGCTCATCCGACGGCCTCGGCGCCATCGCCGCCCAAAAGCTCGTCGAGAACGGCCACCAGGTCACACTCCACGCCCGCAACGCCCAGCGCGCCGAGGACGCGAGCAAGGCCGTCCCCGGCGCCGAGGGCGTTCTCGTCGGCGACCTCTCCAAGCTCGCCGACGTCAAGAAGCTCGCCCAAGAGGCCAACAGCCTCGGCACCTTTGACGCCGTGATCCACAACGCCGGCCTCTTCCGCGGGCCCTTCCGCAAAACCGACTTCGGCCTGCCCATCATGCCCAGCCTGACGGCCGTCAACGTCGGCGCGCCCTACGTCCTGACGGCGCTGCTCAACAGGCCCAAGCGCATCGTGTACATCTCCTCGGGCCTGCACCGCGGCGGCGACGCGACCTTCAACGACCCGACGTGGGTCGAGCGCGGCGAGGCGCGGTGGAACGAGGACCAGGCCTACTCCGACTCGAAGCTGCACGTGTCGACGCTGGCCAGCGCCGTGGCGCGCCTGTGGCCCGACGTCAAGAGCAACTCTGTCGACCCCGGCTGGGTGCCGACCAAGATGGGCGGGGCCAGCGCCTCGGGCAGTGCGGAAGATGGTGTTGCGACCTATGTCATGCTCGCCGAGGGCGCGGACGGTGGCCATGTGAGCGGGAAGTACTTCAAGCCGGGCAAGCAGGAGGACACGCCTCAGCCGTTTACACAGGACGAGAAGCGGCAGGATCAGCTGTTGAGTCTCTGGGGAGAGTTGACTGGTGTCAAGTTTCCCGCTGCCTGAATGAGTACATCAACATGAATATTCAAGCTTCACATATAAATTTCTTGCTAAAGTCACTGATTTAACAACGTTGCCTTGCTCCCTTCCAAAAAAGAGACAGTCATCCAGCATGGTGAATCAATGTTTCGCAAGTCCTATACTTGTCCTCGGGACAGTCATGTTCTAGCTCAGAACAGTTTGCCATCGACTGGAATAAGTATGTCTTGGGTCCCTGTCAATATCCTGCGTTTAGTGTTTGCCTGTGTTCAGAGCAAGTGGAAATATCATGTAATCAATACTTCCAGCATAGAACCGCCGTTTGAGCTGCAGAAGGTAAGAATTTGCTGTCAAGGCTTGCTGGTGGCTGTGACTATCAACCTAGTCAATGTATCCAAGATTCAGCTTGAGCGTTGCAAAGTGTCAAAATCAACGCAACGTGTCTTGATTTTTCTGTGAAGCAAATGGTCATCAGCTTTTGCCCAGGGCATGCTGGCTGAGGACCTGAGGTGTTCGTTTGCCTACTCCATGGACCATTGAGAAACTCAACAGGCAGTTTTAGAGTCAGAAAATAGATCTGAAGTTTCAAGGACTACGGTAAGATTTCTACAATGTTTGAAAGAGGGCAACCTTTTTGCAGACAACGTCACCGATGCCCATCAGGATCTGCGACCATGACCGTCACCGCTACTCGCCCACCGCTGACGTTGCATGTCGCGTTTGCTCACGACAGACCTAGCAGCGGCAAATCGATGACCTGAAAGAAACTTCGGCATGCTGTCGTCCACAGCAGGTCTAGATCTGGCCGGAACGGCAGAGACTCTGAGAAAGATCCACCCACCGGCAGGAGGTCCCCACTCTTTCCGGTGCTGATGCCGATCTCGGCGCCGCTTGCACGGACTGAACGCCGAGAACTCCGAATACCGCATCCTCTTTTACGCCAGGGATAACCGAGAGAGACGGGACGGGATGCAACACGACGTGATGAGTGCAAAACCGTTGCGTATATCAGGCGCACCATGCGATATGAACCTTTTGTCTTAATCTTGCATCCAGCAACAGGTGACTGAACCCTTGGCGAGCAAGCTGGTCCCGCTAACCCCCAGCCAGGAGAAGAACGGTTGGGGTTAGACCGAAGATAAGTTCCTTAGCGAGCGAATGGTGGCTGGCATGTCCCCAAATACCGCCCACGGGGAAGACACTTAGCGCTGTATTTGTGCGAGAATTAACTGCATTCTCAGTGGCCGGTAGCTGACGCGGGTATCGGAGGTGGAGGGGGAGGATGGCATCCTTGCATAGCTAGCCACTGCCGGCTTGGCTTTACAACCTCGGGACGTGATGTCACGCCCACGGGACACATAATGGCTGCAACGGCGAGTCGTGCCATCCCTCGGAGCATCTTCTTTGTCGTCCATTGTTCGTCTCATCATTGTTGACTTGTAGAAGCTCGGGGTAGCCCGCACACATGTCCCGGTAGACTGACGTGAACAGGGAGGACAGCGGCGGTCACCATTCGGCCAGCTCAGCATCTGAAAGCTTGCAGCCATCGTTCAGGTTTCAGTAGAAGAGGTAATCCATCTTTCTCAAAGGTGTGCCCGAGAGATACCAGCCATCCAATTCGTCAGATGGCTGTGACGAGCGGCAGGTTGCACCATCTCCATTTCCTTCGGCTCCCATCCCCTGTCGACGCACCAAAGCAGCACCAACAGATGGCGACACGCACCTAGGCTGGACCGGCTGCTCCTCGTCGGTCCAACCTACATAGCTCATGGCTCGTAATTGTTTGACTCATGGATGGCCCCGCTCGAGACTTGGTGACGGCGGGGAGCATACCGATGTTCGAACCTGGCGTGGCCGTGGGGATACAAAAAGGATTGCTTGCCCATCCGGCCTTGAGTAGTAGTAGTGGTGAAGCCCTCCCTACAACGACAGCACAGCTTCTCGGAATCACCAAACTACAATGGACGGTCCAGAGAAGGCACACATCGAGCCCGTATCCCCTCATGCCGAGCACCATGAGGACCAGACGCCGTGGCACGGCATGTCCGCCGGACGTTACCTCGCGACGCGCTTCTCAACACTGAAGCCACCGATGCTGAGCGCGCCGAACCCTCTGAAGCTTTTTGTCATGATCAACCGTCGTCAATGGGCATTCTTCGCCGTTGCTTTTGCTGCTTGGGTATGTCTGGTGCAAGTCATGACGAACCGTCGCATCTCTCTACATGGCACATCGGACAAACATCATGGTCGCTGACAGCTGCCCGCAGACATGGGACGCATTCGACTTCTTCACCGTCTCCCTGACCGTCACCGAGCTCTCGGAATCATTCGACAAGTCCAAGACGGACATGACCTGGGGCATCACGCTCGTCCTCATGTTCAGGTCCGTCGGGTCCATCGCTTTTGGTATTGCCGCGGATAGATACGGCAGAAAGTGGCCCTTTATTGTGAACAACATTCTCTTCATCATCCTCGAGCTGGTAAGACTCACACACACAAGATCTCACTCATCTGACTTGCCCCCCCCCCCCCCCCCCCCACCCCCCCCCCCCCCCCCC